>SJXQ01008324.1:0-78739 GCA_006408695.1 Aepyceros melampus | reverse complement strand
TGATTTCTGTCATCAGGTGTTCTGCCTAGGTTTTCCTCTAAGAGTTTGATAGTTGCTGGTCTTACATTTAGGTCTTTAATCCATTTTGAGTTTACCTTTGTGTACGGTGTTAGGATGTGTTCTAATATCATTCTTTTACATGGAACTATCCAGTTTTCCCAGCACCACTTGTTGAAGAGGCTATCTTTGCTCCATTGTATATTCTTGCCTCCTTTGTCAAAATTAAGGGACTCATAAGTGCGTGGGTTGTTTCTGGGTTCTCTATTTTGTTCCATTTGTCTATATCTATGTTTTTGTGCCAGTACCATACTGTTTTGATGACTGTAGCTTTGTTGTATAATCTGAAGTCAGGAAGGCTGATTCCTCCAGCTCCATGCTTCTTTTTCAAGACAACTTTGGCTATTCGGGGTCTTTTGTGTCTCCACATGAATTGTGAAAAAAATCCTAGTTCTGTGAAAAAATCCATTGGTATTTTGATAGGGATTGCATTGAATCTGTAGACTGCATTTGGTAGCATAGTCATTTTCACAATATTGATTCTTCCAACCCAGGAACATGGAATATCTCTCCATCTGTTCATGTCATCTCTGATTTCTTTCTTCAGTGTCATAATTTTCTGTATACAGTTCTTTTGTCTCCTGATGTAGGTTTATTCCTAGATATTTTATTGTTTTTGTTGCAATGGTGAATGGGATTGATTCCTTTCTCTTTCTGATTTTTCACTGCTAGTATATAGGAGTGTAAGTGATTTCTGTGTATTGATTTTGTATCGCATGACTTTGCTAAACTCACTGATTAGCTCTAGTCGTTTTCTGATACTATCTTTAGGGTTCTCTATGTATAGTATCATGTCATCTGCCATCAGTGAGGCTTTACCTCTTCTTTTCCCATCTGGATTCCTTTTATTTCTTTATCTTCTCTGATTGGCATAACTAGGACTTCAAAACTATGTTGAATAATAGTAGTGAGAGTGGGCACCCCTGGTCTTGTTCCTGATCTTAAAGGGAATGCTCGCAGTTTTTCCCCATTGAGAATATTTGCTGTGGGCTTCTCATATATGGACCTTTCTATGTTGAGGTAGCTTCCTTCTGTGCCCATTTTTTTTGGAGTTTTAGTCACAAACAGGTGCTGAATTTTCTCAAATGCTTTTTCTGCATCTATTATATGGTTTTTATCTTTCAATTTGTTAATATGGTGTATCATATTGGTTTGCATATATTTAAGAATTCTTGCATCACTGGAATACCTGCAAGCTGGCTCACTAAGCACAGGTGGCTGCAAGCAAGCTCACTAAGCACGGCTGAGAAGAGCTACCCCATGTCCGAGGTCAGGGGCAGTGGCCTAGAGTGCCAGGCTGCAACGGTGCAGGAAAGGCCGAGAGGAGCTACCCTGCGTCCGAGGTCAGTGGCGGCTGGGAGGAGCTCCCCGCGTCCAAGGTCTTTTTTATCTTTCAATTTGTTAATATGGTGTATCATATTGGTTTGCATATATTTAAGAATTCTTGCATCACTGGAATACCTGCAAGCTGGCTCACTAAGCACAGGTGGCTGCAAGCAAGCTCACTAAGCACGGCTGAGAAGAGCTACCCCATGTCCGAGGTCAGGGGCAGTGGCCTAGAGTGCCAGGCTGCAACGGTGCAGGAAAGGCCGAGAGGAGCTACCCTGCGTCCGAGGTCAGTGGCGGCTGGGAGGAGCTCCCCGCGTCCAAGGTCAGGGGCAGCGGCCAGGAGGAGACACCCTGCGTCCGAGGTCAGGGCAGCGGCCGGGAGGAGCTACCCCGCATCCGAGCCCAGTGGCGGCCAGGAGGAGACACCCCGTGTCCGAGGTCAGGGGCGGCCAGGGGAAGACACCCCAAGTCAGGGGTGGCCGGGAGAAGCCACCTCGTGTCCGAGGCCAGGGCAGTGACCTTCAGGAGCCACCCCAAGCTGGAGGCCAGGGTCGGGAGCTGGGAGGAGCCACCCACGCCCAGGGCCAGGGCTGGCGGCAGGGAGGGACAACCTGAGGAGTGGTGGCTGGGCAGGCACAGGAGGGCCTAGAGGAACTATCCCACACTGAAGGTCAGGAATGGTGGCGGTAAGGAGATAACCCTCGTCCAAGGTATGGAGCAGCAGCTGTGCTTTACTGGAACAGCTGTGAAGAGATACCCCACGCCCAAGGTAAGAGAAACNCTGCTTTTTAATATGCTGTCTAGGTTGGTCATAGCTTTTCTTCCAAGGAGCAAGCGTCTTTTAATTTCATGGCTGAAGTCACCATCTGCAGTGATTTCAGAGCCCCCCCCAAATAAAGCCTTTTACTGTTTCCATTGTTTCTCCATCTATTTGCCATGAAGTGATGGGACCAGATGTCATGATCTTCATTTTGTGAATGTCGAGTTTTAAGCCACCTTTTTCACTCTCCTCTTTCACTTTCATCAAGAGGCTCTTTATTTCTTCTTCGCTTTTCTGCCATAAGGGTGGTGTCACGTGCATATCTGAGGTTATTGATATTTCTCCTGGCACTCTTGATTCCAGCTTGTGCTTCTTCCAGCTCAGCATTTTGCATGATGTACTCTTCATATAGATTAAATAAGCACAGTGTCAATATACAGCCTTGACGTACTCCTTTCCCAGTCTGTTGTTCCACGACCAGTTCTAACTGTTCCTTCGTGACCTGCACAGAGATTTTTCAGGAGGCAGTTCAGGTGGTCTGGTATTGCCTTCTCTTTAAGAATTTTACACAGTTTGTTGTGATCCATACAGTCAAAGGCTTCTGTGTAGTCAATAAAGCAGAAGTAGCTGTTTTTCTGGAGCTCTCTTGCTTTTTGGATGATCCAACTGTGTGATTAGAGGATTGGAATTTTCAGTCCCACCCCTAACCTCTGCGGAAGGGAGAGGCCTTGGAGATTGAATTTAATCATCAATAGTCAGTGAACTAATCAATCATACGTAGAGGACACAATTGAGCGACTGAGCGTGTGTGTGTGCACATATACACACAGCCCTAGGTAATGGAAGCACCATAAAAACCCTAAAGAACGGAGCTCACAGAGCTTCTAGGTGAGTTAACACATGAGGATTTGGGGCGAATGGTGCACATGAAGAGGTGTGAAAACTCCAAGATCTTTGCCCGTGCTTTGTCCTGTGTGTCTCTTTCAACTGGCTGTTCTTGAGCTAAATCCTTTCCCAGTTAACCAGTGATTGATCTGGCAAACAAAGCGTTTTCCTAAGTTTGTGAGCCACTGTAGCAAATTAATCAAATTCAAGGTTAAAGGGGTTAGAACCTCCAATCTATAGCTGGTTGGTCAAAAGCACAGGATGATCTAGGGTTGCTAGGAGTTAGCAGGGGGAGCAGTGTTTTGGGATTGAATCCATAACCTTTGAATCTGAAGCTACTGCCAGGTAGAGAGTGTCAGAATTAAGTTGAATTGTAGGACATCCAGCTGGTGTCAGAGATTTGATTGGCTATGTGGAGAGAGAAAAACTCTACGTACTGAAATTGGTGACCAGAATCCTTATCAAGTTTTCCCAAACAAGGCTTATCAGAATGGTGCATGTTCAGCATATTATAAATAGTATAAGACTTGTTATTTTATTCCATGTTTTAAAAACTTAGATCCCCCTCATCTATCATCTTAAAGAAATACATGTTAATTCTAGTAATATTTTACTGGTTCTACTTTTATCAATTTCCTCCAGTAGTTGACCTAGATTGACTAACCAATTAATCTAAGTTTTATGTATTTCTTTAATTTATTGTTTATATTTATTGGGTGCTTAATAAATACCAAGCACTGTGCAAACACTCAAGAATTTTAAAGTAAAATAGATTGGCAAAAACCTTGCTTTTTAACAACTAGAGAGACTGACCATAAAATGTAAATAAAGAGGAAGGAGAAGAAACAAGCACAAATATATCAGATAATAACTTTGCAAAGAATTGTAATTGGATGGGAAAATGAAGAGTGACAGTGGGCAGGGAGGCTGTTTTGAATATGTGATTCAGGACAGTCTCTCTGAAGGAGACATTTGAGCTACAATCTGAATAACTAGACTCAGGCAGTCGAAGCCGCTTAGCACGCACACATGCAGAGCTTTTATACAGAGTTAGAATTTTATTCTAGGTAAACTAAAAATGTTCTTGAGGGTTTTTAAGCAGAAGAGTGGTATAAAATCATTTTTATTTCCAATTTGAAGGAAATAAAACCTGGGATGAATTTTAGATACTTACCAGCACTACCAAAAATAATCTATTACAAAATTTTCAGAAGATAAGAGAGTAACTTTGGACCATACCCAGTACTTATTTATTCAGACATATGACTATAATAAGTAATAATAGTCTATACATTTTTATGAATATATACATTAGCATTAATGTATAATTAGCTCCAGTTTTCATATAAGAGAATTAGATTACTTTGGATAAAGGAACTTCCTCAAGATCTCAGTATAAATGCAGAGAAGTGAGGCAGTGTGGTTTTCACCTCTCTTCTCCATTCTAGCCAAGATGGTAAACTCCACTGAGCTTCATATTAATTAAGGAGGAGGAGAAGAAAGAAAATTTTCATTAACTGCCTCAAGATGGAAGTTAAAGCTATGTTAGTCTTTGTCTTAAATCCAACCACTTTTAATCAGTATTGAAAATTTACCTAGCTGTCTTAACTGTTTTATTTTCCATTATTTATCCACTTATCTTTTTCCAAATTTGATATGAGGAAATTTTAACTGAAATACTGTATAGTATTTTCCAGGAGGAACATAAAGAAAAAGAAAAGGGGGGAATGAAAATAGAAATAAGAGCTAAAGACAGAGAAAGGCAAAAAAAAACTGTAAAAATTAGGACCCTGGCTTTATCGTACTTACTGGTTAATTGCTTTGAGGAATATATGGAATGATGCAAACAAAATATTTAGAGATGAATGGAGCACAGTTCATAACTATCCTATAAATGGGACCAAGAGTTAAATGCAATTACCCTGGTGCAAAGCATCGCAGTGCCAGCAACATAGCTATACATCAAGCTAAACATGGCAGATTGACTACAGACATTCATCTTCCCCCTCAAACAGCCTTAACATGACAGTAAATAAATTTTAAAAAGAAAATGGACAAAACAATGGAAACATATTAGACAAGAAATTTCAACAATATTTTGAAGGCCAGAAGAAGGTCAGGAAACTGATAGCAAATTTTAAAAGCTTCAGAAATACCAGTGAGAATAAGCTAGTTGAAACCACAGAAGGCTCAGGATTCAGATGTATCAAATATACTAAGATGAATAAGGGTCAGGGCTGAAAACAAGCATGAAAGTGCTGTTTAAAAAAAAAAATGATTGGACTTCTGTTTTTTCCCTCAGCCCTCACCACTAGCCCCCTTGTCTCTAAAGTCTGGAGATGTGGGAGGAAGAAAAGGGATTTACAACAGAAAAGGAAGAAGTGATTAAGTGAGGTGTAGCTGAAGAGTAGAACTCTGGCCCTTTTCTCCCCTGTGCCACCTGAACCAGAACCCTGGCAGCCAGGCACAACCCTGATGCAAGGGACTAGTGGTGTTACTGGAAAAACTGAACTGATCCCAATTTAAAACAAAAATGAAACCATAGATATGTTTATTTGGGGATACCTCAGTGAAGAAAAGCTGATTTTGATTGCAGAGATGCCCACAAGCATCATCTACAAGTTCAAGGGTTACTGTTTGTTTCCTCACACTTAACTATAAACAGGAAGACCGGGCTCACCAGAGACGTGACCAAAATCTCCATATGCAAGATGGAATAAGAAAAGAAATCCAAGTAAGAAGAGAAGAGACCAAGACAATGTAGGAAGCAGAAGAAAATTGAAGAATCTTGCAATTAATATCCTGAGATAAGACAATATGTTGTGTCCATTAAGAATTAGAAACAAGAAAGAATAAAAGAGAAAGCTTTTGAAAAATTGTATGGTAGATCTAAAATTAGAAATCACTCTCTAGAAATCAAGTGTGCTTTTAAGAAGGCTAAACAAGGATTCAAACAGATGGAAATAAGGAAATAAAATATAAGCAAATAAGAGGACCATTTTAGAGATTCAATATCCAACCAATGGAAGTTCTTGAAAGAGAAAAATAAATAAACAAACAAAAATGGAGGGGTTGAGTTTTATTTTTTTTCTAAAACTAATACAAAGAGCATACAGGAAAATTTCCTAAAACATGAAGACGTTAGATTTCACATTGAAAAGGCTAAGTGCTTTTGTTTTTGTTTAGTCACTAAGTCATGTCCAACCCTTTGGTTACTCCATGGACTGTAGCCTGCCAGGCTCTCTGTCCATGGAATTTTCCAGGTTCCTATTTGAAAGATATTCTGTGAAATTTTATGACATCAACATAGGAAAAATTTAAAAGCACACACACATACAGCAGTTGCATACAAAGAATTTAGGAATCACAATAACCTAAAGTTGGACATTAAAAGTAATGTATTCAAAATTGGGAGGAAAAAAGTATTTTCAAGATAAATTTAAACAAAAGATCAATCAAGTGGCAGTATAGGATATAGATTTTTTTGACGTGTATAATTACACTTTTAATACTTAAGAATCCTTTCTTAGGAAGTACACTGTAAAAAAGAGTATAAACCACAAAGAAAGGCACAATTCAAAAAAAAAGCATTCAATGCAAGACCATAAGGAAAAGAAGTTCCTAAATAATAGCAGTGCAACAAATGTTTAATGTAGCAAACTTAGAAGAGGTAGTCCTACAAGAGGAGGCCTGGAAATCAGGAGGTAATTAATTCCTGCTGCTAAGTCACTTCAGTCGTGTCCGACTCTATGCGACCCCATAGACAGTAGCCCACCAGGCTCCCCCGTCCCTGGGATTCTCCAGGCAAGAACACTGGAGTGGGTTGCCATTTCCTTCTCCAATGCATGAGAGTGAGAAGTAAAAGGGAAGTCGCTCAGTCGTGTCCGACTCTTAGCGACCCCATGGACTGCAGCCCAGCAGGCTCCTCCACCCATGGGATTTTCCAGGCAAGAGTACTGGAGTGGGGTGCCATTGCCTTCTCCGAATTAATTCCTGAATGAAGAAATTTTTGTTCAAGAAGGAAGTACGAGGGGAAAACACTATATAGACAAGTATAGAGTCATTTGACAAAACTGAAATGTGGACTGAGTTTACCTTAGAGAAATGAAAATTTATGTTCACACAAATACCTGTGTACAAATATTTATAGCTGCTTTATTTGTAATAGCCCCTAATTGGTAATAACCCACATGTACTTTGACAGAGAAATAGATTAACTATGGTGCATCTGAATTCTAGTCAGCAATAAAAAGAGAAAAGTTGAAGACACAGAACCTGGGAATGAATCTCAAGAGCATTTTACTGATTAGAAAAAGCCAATACTTTTACTATATGATTCAACTTCTATAACTTTCTTGAATGCCAAAACTATAGAGAACAGATTAGTGGTTACGAAAAGTTAGGACTGGGAGTAGAGTATGGATATAAGGACAAGAGAGTTCTGGGGGTTGCTAGAACAGTTCTCCATGCTGATTGGGTTGGCAGTTACTCAGATTTAGAAATGTGATAAAATTTCGTGAATCTAATATACCAAAAATGCATATAAAAGCATCTGACATCCAAATTAAGGTCTATAGTTAATTGTGTCATACGATCGTCAATTTCCTGGTTTGGATCATTATGTTAGATGTTAGAGTTAAGATACTATCATTGGATGAAGATGAGGAACTAGAACGTGGAAACTCTATACTATTTTTGAAGCTTATATGCGAACTTAAAATTATTTCAAAATAAAAATTTTTTTTTAATACTCATATCAAGGGCTTTTCCCAGGGTGTCCCTGGTGGCTCAGCAGGTAAAGAATCTGCCTGCAATGCAGGAGATGCGAGTTTGATCCCTGTGTTGGGAAGAGCCCCTGGAAGATGGCATAGCAACCTATTCTAGTATTTTTGCCTGAAAAATCCCATAGACAAGAGGAGCCTGGCAGGCTGCAGTTCACGGAGTCGCACAGAGTCGGACACGACTGAAGGAACTGAGCACGCACAAGGACTGTTCCCAGAGATTCTGATTTAGTAGGTCTGAAGTGGGTCACTGGAATCTGTATTTTAGCAAGCTCTCCAAGAGGCTTTCCTGAGCAGTCACATTTGAAATCCCCTCATATAATACATGATGTTTGGAAAAGATCCTTTGGCACTCAAGACAACAGCAGGTTCTACACAACTGTTTTCCATAATGCCTATTACTGTAAACCTAAGGCATCATGCCAGAGTTCACATAGCAAGGATTCGAGGAGCCAAAACAGTGTGTATTGCATCCTAGCAGCATGGCTGGATTCCCAGATAGCACCAGACTGAGATTAGATGGCTTCAGATCTCTCAAGTGGCACACCACAAGATTTATTTCTCACCCTTAAATGTTTTTTAAGCTGTTTTCATGTTTCCAAGGAAGGGCAGATGAACATGATTTGATATTAGACCAATTGGGGAGGAAGGATTTCATCCTTTCAAGAATATTACAGAAGGTTCCTATTTGAAGAGTATCCTTCCTACCTTCAAATGTAGGTGGCTGCAGGACAGCCTCTGAAAAGGACCAAGATTCTACTAGAAAATCTACACAGAATTAAATTGTAAAGACTCTAAAATGTTTAATTTTAGTAAATATCAGTTGCATTCAGTGAGAAAAGTCTATTATGTGAACAGGCACAGCACCTCTATATTGCCTAAAACAACAAATTTCACCATATAAAATGTTTACCGTCATGAAGAGAATAAGTCTAATTAGACTCTCTGTTATTTGGTTTAAGTATTAATTTGCTAATATGAGAATTAAATGGCTGCTATTAGCTATGCTTTTAGATATTTAAGCACATACACTTTAAGAAGAAAACTATTCTTTTAATAGACCCTTTTATTAGCATCTCTAATATATGTCAGTTACTATGTTAAGTACTGAGATTTAAACATAAATAGTGTATCATTTATTTCCTCAAGAAGCCAGTATCTATTGGAATGAGAAAAACTGAACCAGCATCTATAGCATATTCATTGATTACGGTATAGATGTTTCTTGATCTGAATGTTGAATGCCAAGTAGAACTTAGCTTGATGAAGAAAAGATGGATGTACATTTCAGGGGGAGGAAATAGTTCTGAGAATTTGATATGATGATGTGTTCAGGTAATAGTGACTATATCTGAGGTAAATGATGCATTTGGGTGTAGGTTTGCAAGTGGCAGAAAAACCAGGTAAAGTCAGTCATGGTGAGGACCGCTATTATGCCTGTCTGGTGTACAAGGCCAGCCTAAAAGTATTCAAGCATTTTGAGAAGAGCATCCAAGTGGTAATATTGACAGCAGATTGGAGTATAATAAACTGAGGGCAAAGAAAAAATAAAATGATAAAAATTGTTTAGGGTACAGATAAATTATTACCCATTATGATTATTTTCACTGTCATTACAAATTATACTGGTGTCTATACACTGAAAAACCACTTCTTTGTTAAAGCAACTGAAATTAATTATTTAAAATCCCCCAAATTGGTCACATTTCACCAAGTCAAACCATATGGATACACTAATTTGAAGAAAATTATATATGTATATATATATATATATATATATATATATATATATATCTCCAAGTCTCTGTTAAAAAAAAAATGTCCTTTGGGTTGGAAATACCATCTGGATCATCTCAAGCTTACCAGGCCCCAAACAGAGCACTGAAAAGCCTAAAGTCTGAAATATATAAACAAACAAACAAAAATCTTAAAAGAGATTTCAAACCTTAAAAAAATTCCCTCTAGTAAGTCAGGTTGGCATTTTCTACACTGCACCTGGATTTTCTTACATTAAAATGTCATGTTACTTCCTAGAAGGGATATTGTGAAGATTAACAAGATCACATATTAAAGCTCTTTGTGTTCCTCAAAGAGTGAGGCTCTCTAAGGACAATGCATAATGTTCACTTTTTACTGCACAGTCATTTGAATCTCAAATATGTGTGATATCAGAGTAAAGCAGACCCAACTCCCATTCAAAGTCTTACTGCCCACACAAAAGAGATAAGTGGAATTCAGTAGAGAATTAGAATTGGTAATGTTTGAATTATTGAGCAAGAAATGTGCTAAATAGCTGCCACCCATATTACTTCTAGATGTCTTGACTGACATTAATAGTTTAGAAAAAGATTTTTACCCAGGTCAGGATAATGGAGGAATTTGCTCATTGATTATTTATGTTGGAGGAGGGGAGGGGTATTATTACAAGTGAAAAGAAATATATATTAAAAAAATAATTTGTCTAAAATACGGGCAAATCAAACTTTTATTTTAGCCCATTCAGACAGTCCAGTAATATGTACTCAACAGTCCTTAATACTAGGAATTCAAGAAATTATAAAAGCAATAAATTCAGAATAACACTCAGATATTTGTTTCTTTGTTTCTTTCAAGAAGCTTAATTTTTAACCTAAGAATGAAGATATTACAAAGACAACTAAGTACATACACAAACCATGGAACTATTACCTGTTAATAATACTGTCCATGAGGTCTTTATCAAAGTCACATTAGAGCGAAAATTCACTCATTTTCACTTTCATTCATTCATTTAAATAGCACTCATTGATTATTACCTGACATAAATATTCTTATAAATGGATAAATATGTCCTGCATTGTAATTCCTTCCCTCATTCAAGCTCAAGTTGAGACCCAGACACGAGGGCAAATAAAAAATAAAGGAAGCTTTATTCCATGTCCTTATGGTTGTTTTTCAATACTGATAAAGTCAGGTTTGTAAACATTTAATATACTTATATATAACATAGAATATATAAGGTATAATGGTAATTATGATGTATAAACAACATAAGGAAGCTTAAATGCTAAGTCAGGAGCTATCAAGCTTAGCTGAATTTTAGAGTTATCTAAAGATTTTTTGTTTTTTGTTTTCAATATTATGCACAGTCCTTCCTCTTAGCAATTCTGATTTCATTGAGCTAAAATGGAAAACTAGAGTTGTTGCTGTTGTTTTTCAAACCTCCACTGATTCTAATATGTATCTGTAGTTGAGGCGACCCCACTCCTATGCTAAAAGATTTGCTTAAAAGATTAAGGCCAGATAAAATAGTGTGTTGAAATTGAATTAGCTTCTGAGAAATTCCAAAGGAAGCAAGGAAAATCCCTTAGGACAGCTATTACCAAAATTGAATGCAATATGGTAAATATATTCAAAGAATTCAAAGATAGACCAAAGAGCTTTACATAATATTCACTCATCCGTGAGCCTAAACCTTGTACTAGGTAAAACTGCAAAGTATGTGAATATTTATTCTTGGCTCTTAATCTCCGAATTCTTTGAATCATCCAAGCTCATAAAGATTCTTCCATGTTTTATATTTGGAATAACATAATCATGTAAAATGTTATATACCAGGGGGTTACATTCACAAGCAAAATGATATTCCTGATATCACCAACAATACTGGAGATTCTTATGGCATAATCAGACCTTCATACTCACTGAAATACTAGGAGATGGTAGTCTACATGGGCAGCATATTCCATCAGGAACTGTAGTTCTGGAATTTGGGGTTCTCACTCAGTTTTGCATAGAGATAAGTAAAAACAAATGATAAACACACAGAGTGTCATTATGAGTTTTTCAAGTTCAGCTTACAGGTGTTTATGAATATTAGATTTACCACGTCATAAAGCTATCATGAGAATACAGATCAGGTAAAATGTGACTGTCATTGAGCCAAGCAAAAGGAGGCTCAAGAAATAAAACTGCAGGACCCAAATGCAATATACTGAAGTTCTCAATCACAAACTATGCAAAAAAGTCTGATGCCAAAGTTTACAGCCTTGCAAAAATATCTTCCCAGTAGCATCACACCTCCATGCAATCTTTTAAGCATACATAGGAACTTGGACTCGATACAGTTGGGGAAAAAGAATTACAGATTAAAAGGCAAGTTTCTTCATCCGGAGATTTAAAACATACTGCTTCACTACTCTTTTTGAAGATTCTTGTTATGCATTCAAAGACATAGCTCTGTTTAAGTCTCTCTAATTGATAAACATAAATACTAACACCCAAAAACGATGTCCTTTGCATTATAGGGGATTGGAATGCAAAAGTAGGAAGTAAAGAAATACCTGGAGTAACTAGAAAATTTGGCCTTGCAGTACAGAATGAAGCAGGGCAAAAGAAAATAGACTTTTGCCAAGAAAACACACTGGTCATAGCAAACATTCTCTTCCAACAACACAAGAGAAGACTCTACATATGGACATCAGCAGATGGTCAACACCGAAATCAGATTGATTATATTCTTTGCATCCAAAGACGGAGAAGCTCTATACAGGCAGCAAAAACAAGACTGAGAGCTGATTGTGGCTCAGATCATGAACTCCTTATTGCCAAATTAGACTTAAATTGAAGTAAGTAGGGAAAACCACTAGACCATTCGGATATGACCTAAATCAAATCCATTATGATTATACAGTGGGAGTGAGAAATAGATTTAAGGGACTAGATCTGATAGACAGAGTGCCTGATAAACTATGGATGGAGGTTCATGACATTGTATAGGAAACAGGGATCAAGACCATCCCCAAGAAAAAGAAATGCAAAAAAGAAATATGGCTGTCTGAGGAGGCCTTACAAATAGCTGTGAAAAGAAGAGAAGCGAAAAGCAAAGGAGAAAAAGAAAGATACAAGCATCTGAATGCAGAGTTCCAAAGAATAGCAAGGAGAGATAAGGAAGCCTTCCTCAGTGATCAATGCAAAGAAATAGAGGAAAAGAACAGAATGGGAAAAACTAGAGATCTCTTCAAGAAAATTAGAGATACCAAGGGAACATTTCATGCAAAGATGGGCTCAATAAAAGACAGAAATGGTATGGACCTAACAGAAGCAAGAGATGTTAAGAAGAGGTGGCAAGAATACACAGAAGAACTGTACAAAAAAGATCTTCATGACCCAGATAATCACAATGGTGTGATAACTCACCTAGAGCCAGACATCCTGGAATGTGAAGTCAAGTGGGTCTTAGGAAGTATCACTACGAACAAAGCTAGTGGAGGTGATGGAATTCCAGTTGAGCTATTTCAAATCCTAAAAGATGATGCTGTGAAAGTGCTGCATGCAATATGCCAGCAAATTTGGAAAACTCAGCAGTGGCCACAGGACTGGAAAATATCACCGTTCATTCCAATCCCAAAGAATGCTCAAACTACCATACAATTGCACTCATTTCACACACTAGTAAAGTAATACTCAAAATTCTCCAAGCCAGGCTTCAGCAATACATGAACCATGAACTTCCAGATTTTCAAGCTGATTTTAGAAAAGGCAAAGAAACAAAAAATCAAATTGCCAACATCCTCTGGATCATCGAAAAAGCAAGAGTTTCAGAAAAGCGTCTATTTCTGCTTTATTGACTACGCAAAGCCTTTCACTGTGTGGATCATAATAAACTGTGGAAAATTCTGAAAGAGGTTGGAATACCAGACCACCTGACCTGCCTCTTATGAAACTTGCATGCAGGTCAGGAAGCAACAGTTAGAACTGGACATGGAACAACAAACTGGTTCCTAATAGGAAAAGGAGTACATCAAGGCTGTATACTGTCACCCAGCTTATTTAACTTCTATGCGGAGTACATCATGGGAAACACTGGGCTGGAGGAAGCACAAGCTGGAATCAAGAGTGCCAGGAGAAATATCAATAACCTCAGATATGCAGATGACACCACCCTTATGGCAGAAAGAGAAGAGGAACTAAAAAGCCTCTTGATGAAAGTGAAAGAGGAGAGTGAAAAAGCTGGCTTAAAGCTCAATATTCAGAAAACTAAGATCATGGCATCCAGTCCCATCACTTCCTGGCAAATAGACGGAGAAACAGTGGTGGTCTTTATTTTGGGGGGCTCCAAAATCACTGTAGATGGTGATTGCAGCCATGAAATTAAAAGACGATTACTCCTTATAAGGAAAGTTATGACCAACCTAGACAGCATATTAAAAAGCAAAGACATTACTTTGTCAACTAAGGTCCATCTAGTCAAAGCTATGTTTTTTCCAGTATAGTTGGACTATAAAGAAAGCTGAGCACTGAAGAATTGATGCTTTTGAACTGTGGTGTTGGAGAAGACTCTTGAGAGTCCCTTGGACTGCAAGATGATGTAACTAGTCCTTCCTAAAGGAGATGAGTCCTGGGTGCTCATTGGAAGGCCTGATGCTGAAGCTGAAACTCCAATAAAATATTGGGCACCTGATGCAAATAGCTCACTCATTTGAAAAGGCCCTGATGTTGGGAAAGATTGAAGGCATGAGATTAAGGGGACAACAGAGGATGAGATGATTGAGCTATCACCAACTCAATGGACATGAGTTTGTGTAAACTTGTGATGGACAGGGAGGCCTGGCGTGCTGCGGTTCATGGGGTCACCAAGAGTTGGACACGACTGAGTACTGAACTGATACTGATACTGATAAATACATCTTTAGAATATGCCAATAAATTATAAACTTAGAATTGTCATCAAATATCCACAATGTAATTCTTCGAATGTAAATTGGCTGTGCACTTATAGCCCGTTGACAAATTATTTTCTTGCTGTTTGGGATGTTACAGCACAATACAGGACTATATAAATACATATAAATAAAATTTAAAGTAATTTTCTTTACAGGTAACATAAATGAGTAGTCTAAAGAAATCTTTTAACTGTATTCTTTATTCATAGAAGAGATAATAAAACATATATTTTTTCCGTTTTGATTTTCCAAAAATGACAAGGTAGATCATTGCTTGTGATATTTGTGTTATAAGGCATTTGCTTTTTATTCCTAATATATTGCTATAAACCTCTTTTTTTTTGCATCATTCATGCAACTCTCAATAGTAAGGCAGATATTGAGATATTATTCAGCCTCTGTGTGAGGGGTTCTACTGGGTGAACTGAAACTAGTATACCATATTTAGCAGAAGTATTAATACCTTAAATATACTCATGAAATAACACTAATGACTAAGACACAGAGTATTAAGAAACATAGGAGCTCTTTTGTTAGGCTAGGTGTAAGTTATGATATTTTTCCTACAGTCAATATTTGGCAGCAACAAAGAAATATGATCTATTTTCTCTGAAATATGGCAAGGACAATTGACTGTCCAATTTAGTCTTTTAGATTTCTGTCTTATACAGAGATAGAGATTGCCGTCAATGTAGGCATCTTGTGAAACAAAGGGCAGAAATCAATATTTCTCTAAGCAGGAGATGATGTCAATATGTTAACCCAACTCCTCTTCTGAAGATGGCAAAAATGTTTTCTCAAACTGCAGTCAAAATTCATCTTTGCCTGATTTGTGCAAAGAACATAATAGTTTTGTTTCCTTGACAGCCCCCTTATGTCACTGGACTTCATCCTTTGTCCTCTGATCTGTGTCCAAGCAATAGTTCAACTCTTCAAATTAATCTCTGCACTCAGTGACGATCACAAGGAAAGCTGAGAAAGGTGTTCCTCTGGTCATCACTGGAGAAGGAAATGGCAACCCACTCCAGTATTCTTGCCTGGAGAATCCCAGGGACAAGGGAGCCTGGTGGGCTGCTGTCTATGGGGTCTCACAGAGTCAGACATGACTGAAGTGACTTAGCAGCAGAAGCGACTTAGCGGCAGCAGCTGGTCATCATTGTCTTATCTTTTGCTAAGAATTGCAAAGATTTTTTTTAAAAAGCTATGTGTCTTAATCTGTTGAGGCTACTATGACAAAATACCACAGATTTGGTGAGTTATAAATAGCAGAACCTTATTTCTCATAGTTCTGGAGTCTGAAATTTCAAGAACAGGATGCCACCATGATTCTGTGAGAACCCTCTTTTGAGTCCCAAACTTCTCATTTTATCTTCACAAGGTGGAGGGAGCCAGGGATTTCTATCTGGCCTTTTTCTTTTTTTTTTTTAACTGAGCAATAATTGCTTTACAGCATTGTTTTAATTTCTGCTGTACAACAACATGAATCAGCTATAAGTATACAAATCCCCTCGCTCTTAAGCCCCCCTCCCACCTATGCCCAATCCCACCCTTCTAAAGAAAAAGTGAAGTCACTCAGCTGTGTCCAACTCTTTGCCACCCCATGGACTGTAGTTTACTAGGCTCCTCTGTTCATGGGATTTTCCAGGCAAGAGTACTGGAGTTGCCATTTCCTTCTCCAAGGGATCTTCCCAACCGAGGGATTGAACCCTGTCTTCCGCATTGCAAGGCAGATGCTTTACTGTCTGAGCCACCAGGGAAGCCCCACTCCTCTGCTGCTGCTGCTGCTGCTGCTGCTGCTAAGTCGCATCAGTCATGTCCGACTCTGTGCAACCCCATAGACCGCAGCCCACCAGGGTCCCCTGTCCCTGGGATTCTCCAGGCAAGGACACTGGAGTGGGTTGCCTTTCCTTCTCCAAGGCATGAAAGTGAAAAGTGAAAGTGAAGTCGCTCAGTTGTGTCCGACTCTTCGTGACCCCAGGACTGCAGCCCACCAGGCTCCTCCGTCCATAGGATTTTCCAGGCAAGAGTACTGGAGTGGGCTGCCATTGCTTTCTCCACCCACCACTCTAGGTTATCACAAAATACTAAATTGAGCTCTCTGTGCTGTACAGCAGCTCCCACCAGCTAGCTCTTTTACATACAGTAGTGTATATATATATACGTCAGTGCTACTCTCTCAAGTCATCCTTCTCTGGACTCTTTCATGAGGGCAAAGTTGTCTTTGAGAAGGGAAAACAAGCAATGGAATAGCAGGAAGTAGTTGTAGTAGACTTTGGCTAAATTTGTAAATATTTTGCTTCTTTCAGAAATAATGGAACAGATACATACGGTGGTATGTCTTTAATATTGTATCTTGTGATCTTTTAATGCTTTGCTTTCATCTTTTCTTGATTTTAAGATCTCAAAAAATTAAGAAAACAAGACTATTAGTGAAATCACATGCCCATTGTTCTTTCTGTTTTTGAAGGAAATGATTGCAAATAGAATACTCATCCTTGTTGTCTAATTAACAGCATGCATCAAGCAATGTTCATTGGACACTAACCAATTTAAATTACAATTTTAATGGCACTAGTCACCCTGCTTTTAAATAAATACATTAATATTCAAGTATAAGTGCCCCGTATATCTGATTAACTGGAGTAAGAAAACTCTCAATATATCTGAAACATCATTCATGCACTCATAAAGCAAATGAAGAGGCTGGAATAAATATATTAAGAGTTATATGTGTCTGCATTTTATGGAAATGAAGAAAAATTCCCTCAGGAAGAGTATTTGGCTGTTTTGATATTTTACAAGCATAGAGCAGAACACAGTACCCAGCAAAGCAACAGTAAGGATAAGAATGAGCGGATTCATTTTTAATAATGTTATGAATAATGTTTATATCATATATATACATCACATAGAGTAACATGTGTATAGAATTTCTTTGAGTACTGTGTTGTTTATAAGAACTTTCAAAACAAGATCCTAAAATTATTGATGACTGTTTATTTCAGTGCATGAATCATTTCCTGAACATATTTTATAACTGTGATTCAGCTGGGCTTTTATTTATTTATTTTTTGTTTCTTTTTTTTTTAATTACCATTTCTGGTTTCAGATTATCCGCAGGTGTGGCCTGTCTCATGGGGTGATACCAAACACATCTGTAGATTTCTCCCAAAATGGCAACAGCAGCAATAGCGTACTTAGAAAACAAAAGTTAGAGAGGGAGTCTTTTCAAAACACAACAGGGAAAATAATCCAAAATGAGAGAAATGAGATAACCAGCAGATGCTCCAGAATGTGGAAGTCATCTGAAAGTGTTTAGTGGGATGGAGAATGCTGAAACAGTTCTCCATTTGCCAGATGCCTGAAATAGAGACAGATGAGCTATTCCTCTGAACTTCAACAACAGCGCCAGCTGAAAAAGCAGCCCCTTTCTGCCAAGGGTCACTTGTGGAAAATGTTGACTGTAAATCAGACTTCTCTTTTCGGACTTCTGGTATCCAGAAAGTACAATTGAAATGTTTGTATGTGTACCTTACCTTGGGGACAATGACCATCACCCTTGTTTGTTAAAGGTCTAAGGGGATGGGAACAAATCATTTACATGTTTTGAACAACAGTACATTTTATGAAACCCACATGTTGTACCCACTTTTTCTTACCTTTCCCTGATGAGTAAGAAATGTTCCTAAATGAAATAACCCGCATTTCAACCTCACTGGTAAATAGTGGTAAGGATATTTAGGTCTGGAAGTATTCATAAAAAGGCCCTTTATGTATTTTTTTTCTTTCTAAAATAGTTGCTTCTGCTTTACACTGTCTTCGAACCTGCTTTAGCAGAAAGGAATGTCTTGTTTGAAGTGTACTATCTGTCCCTCATATTGTTTAGATCATGAGTCTGCTTTTTTGCACTTGCTCCCAGGATGTCTGAAACATTTAAAAATAACAGTGGGTAGTCTGAACTGCTCGAGCTGGCAGCAGGCACCTTACAGTTTGCCATCATATAAATGTCAATTTGCTTCTTTATGGAGCTAAGCAAAGATAAATCCCAGTAGCAAAGAAAAAGGTCTCTAGATTTCGTAGTTCCCTCCATTTCTGTGTGTGGCCTGACCAATCAACCCATAATGTCGGTTTCTCTCCATCCTGTTTAACTCCATCATTCTTTAACTTTTGCAGCTCAGCCAGGAGGTTTGGGAGATTTCTAGTGGGTCTAGGATACATTCTAGACAAGAAGTTCTTACACTGTGGGGTCTCGAAACCAGCAGTATTGCACTGGAACTTGCTAAAATACAGATTACTTGCATTTCACCTTCTGAATCAGAAACTCTGGCATTGAGGTGATCTGTGTTTTAACAAGTTCTTCAGTTCATTCTGATCCACACTAAATTTTAGAAGTTACTGGTATATACAGCAATGCCAAAATTTCTCCTAGGAAGTCCACAAACCATCATCTTCAGAACTGTCCCCCAGATATCCCCAGAGAACTTAAATCCTCTTTTTGCATCTAAAGTATGCAAAAAGATATAGAGGAATATAAAAGGAATAAAAGATTCCAAGATATAAAAGGAATCTCATATAAATTCAACCTGGTATCAGTTTTTGGAAGAGGGAGCAGTAAATTATTTTGCGCTAATTTGTCCTAAATCAACATAACAAATTATCAAAGCTATAGCCCCAATGCCTTCTAAAAATGACATTCCTTTGATTTTCCTTTCCACTAATATATGACAAAAAAGAGATTTAAAAGCCTTACAAGGACTTCTCTGGTGGGCCTGTCACTAAGACTCCTTGCTTCCAATGCAGGGTTCCAGGTTCGATGCCAGGTCAGAAACTAGATCCCGCAAGCGGCAACTAACAGTTCACAGGCCACAGCTAAAACACCTCTCATGCCGCAATTGAGACCCAACACAGCCAAAAAAAATAATAAAATAAATTTAAAATACAAAATAATAAGCCTTTCAGAATAACAGTTCCAGCTGCGCAGAAGACAGGCACTGCAGTTAGTGGATGAATCGATTACATCTAGCAGCTGAGGTGCCCATACTGTGGATAAAATCAACTGGTTTGTTATATTCCTTAGTTATCTTTAACTGTACTCTTTAACCAAGTGAGATTCTGTGGGATTTTTCAGGTTATGTTCCAAAAGAACAATAGCCAAAATATTCTACTGAGGAGCTGCAAAGTCAGTATTTTATGACATTTTAATCTAAAGACTGGTGACACTACAAACATAAAGAAAATATCAAAGGGGATTTTGTGGAGTGGTGAAGTGAGTGGTGAAGTTTATGAATCACCTCAGAATAATGTAACCTGAACTTACATTAAAAAATCAGGCTTCCCTTGTGGCTCAGCTGGTAAAGAATCTGCCTGCAATGCGGGAGACCTGGATTCAGTCCCTGGGTTGGGAAGATCCCTGGAGAAGGGAAAGGCTACCCACTCCAATATTCTGGCCTGGAGAATTCCATGGACTGTATTGTCCATGGGGTCACAAAAAGTTGGACATGACTGAGAGACTTTCACATTAAAAAACAGAAGACTGTCTGCTTTTTTCCTGTGTTTCTCAAAGATATTGTTAAGATTCACTGAAAATATTTCCTCAATGCCACTTAAGAATAATCTTAAGCCCCTTACCACATTCCCACGTAGAAATTAAGTTTTTTTCTTTTCTCTTCTATTCAGCCTGTTGCCCAGGTAAATGCCTTCCCTACACTGTTGTTATAACTTCTGTTAACCCAGGTCAGAGAAAAGGGAGAGACTAAAGCGAAGATAACTTAAGGAAATGCCCAGAGCTAAAGACATGCCCAGTTATCAAAGTTAACCAGCAGTCCCTTTGCTTTCAAAATGGGAACATAATTTTTATTTTCTTCAAGATACTTCATGAAGTATTGTTAAAAATGTGTTTCAAAATGAAAGTGCTATTTCATTTTTGTATTTCTTACTTTTTGGGGGTTGAGAAGATCAGATTGTTACTTAGCACTGCCTGGGATGCTACCCGAGTTCTAGAGCTGACGGTCCAAAGGTAATTCAACCCACCTCATGGCTCAGAACCATAGACTGTATGGCAGGCCATGAAGTCTCTGAAACTTTCTTAGCAGGAGACAAACAGCCAAAAGAATGTCCAGCTTTCCATGGCTGTGGAATATAATATATACTATTTTCAACACTGAAATGATGCCCTTGATTATTAAGAATATACTCTAATGCCTGCTATGTGCATACAAATTCTGAGTGCTATGAAAAACTATGAAAGACATAACAAATGTCCATGCCAGGAATAATTTGCAACTCAGCTGGAAAGAACAAGCCAATAGGCATGAAATGGCATCAGGATGCTACAAAAGAGTCCAGTCTGTAGCCCCAGGCTCCTCTGGCCATGGGATTCTCCAGGCAAGAATACTGGAGTGGGTTGCCATTTCCTCCTCCAGGGGATCTTCCCAGCCCAGGGATTGAACCCACATCTCTGCTCTCTCCTGCATTGGCAGACGGGTTCTTTATCACTAGCACCACCTGGGAAGCCCATGAAAAATTATAAAAGATGTAAAAATGTCCATCCCAGGAATAATTTGTAACTCAGCTGGAAAGAATAAGCCAATAGGCATGAAATGGCATCAGAATGCCACAAAGGAGTTCAGTCACTTCATGTCAGGGTGTTAAGTTTTATTGCTTTGCACTCAGCTTCACTTCCTCCAGCCCTCAACTCTCTGAATGTGCAAGAAGAGCAAATTGCCCCACAGGCAACCATGTTAAGTATGTTGCTGAGTCTCTGTTATTTGTAAGTCAGGAGACATTAATAAAACATGAACAAATGCAACAGGCATTTAAAAAATAGGACTTTGCTTCATGTTTCAATTACTTTTGACAAAATAGTGTATGTCATACTCTGAGCTCAGAAATGCAAGCCTTGTTGCAAATATAGAGAAATTCCTTCAAATGAGTTATCTGAATAATATAGTAGGAAGAAAAATTTACAGGGACTAATCTATACCCTTCTCTCCTATTCTAGAGGTAATCAGGTCTCAGAGAAATTTTCCGCCTCTAAATAAAAAGTGAAGCTATTTAGCATTCTAGCTTTGATGGCTTTTGAAAATGAATTTTTTCCTTTCAACTCTTTGAGTAGATCTGAAATTCATGGCATATACATAAATTGTGTGTATGTGTGTGTGTGTGTGTGTGTGTTTATTGTGCACACACTTGGTATCTAGTTGCCCTTCAGCAACTGAAATTCCTTTTATGAAATGAGTGTTCCTCAGTGTGACATTACATCCCCTAATGATACACCGTGGCATTTCCAGAACATAACATTATGTTCTGAACTGAGAGCTGTGTGAACAAATTCACACCCAAAGAAAAACCAGAAAAGCATCTGGCTTGCTTCCAGTTTCACTTTCCTTGTTGTTCTGCAGGAATGAAGAGCAATTTTTTGGCTGAAAATAAGAATGTCTTTTCCCAACTGTGATTAGTTCTCTTGACCTGGTAGAAATGAAGCCTGCATCTTTCAGGCCTTGAAGTCTTCTGCCCCGAAAGAAATTTCTACTCAAAAAGATACTCTCTAAAAGTTTTTATGCATCTCAAACTCTGGTGTACACTGTTTCACTTGATCTTACTTTGATTTCTTGCATAGGTAACTTCTTGCTATAATATAATAAATTCTCTTTTATCCCAAGGTTTCTCAAGAAGAAATGTACTCTCTGAGGATGTGACTTTGGGTCATTTCAGGAGAGATAGGTAAGAGTTAAGATTAATCATGTCTTTAAGTCAAAGTTCAGAATTAAGAACTCTGATGCCAAAGTTGTTTTTTGCTTCTTGTATATATCTTATTTTATCGACACAAACTAGAAAATTATATAAGAGAAAAGCCAATCTTGGATTTAAGTAAAATTATATAACAAATTTTAACAACTTTGACTAATTTTGCATTAAATATTTATAGAGCAAACACTTATGTAAAAAAATGAAGCTAAACTTTTGAGAATTGTCTATTAGAATCATATTGTGATTAACTGAATAGTTTTATGTAGGTATTGGAAAATACACTTTCTGGAAATTTATGGAGAAAATTAACAATAGATAAGAGCTGCTAGATGGAAGCCTTTCTTTTAAACATGGAAATGGGTGGTTTATGAGTTAAAACCACAATGAGGTACCATTTCACGCCAGTCAGAATGGCTGCGATGCAAAAGTCAACAAGCAATAAATGCTGGAGAGGGTGTGGAGAAAAGGGAACCCTCTTACACTGTTGGTGGGAATGCAAATTAGTACAGCCACTATGGAAAACAGTGTGGAGATTCCTTAAAAAATTGCAGGTAGAACTGCCTTATGATCCAGCGATCCCACTGCTGGGCATACACACCGAGGAAACCAGAATTGAAAGAGACACGTGTACCCCAATGTTCATCGCGGCACTGTTTGTAATAGCCAGGACATGGAAGCAACCTAGATGTCCATCAGCAGATGAATGGATAAGAAAGCTGTGGTACATATACACAATGGAGTATTACTCAGCTATTAAAAAGAATACATTTGAATCAGTTTTAATGAGGTGGATGACGCTGGAGCCGATTATACAGAGTGAAGTAAGCCAGAAAGAAAAACATCAATACAGTATACTTACACATATATATGGAATTTAGAATGATGGTAATGATAAACCTGTACGCAAGACAGCAAAAGAGACACAGTTGTATAGAATGGCCTTTTGGACTCTGTGGGAGAGGAAGAGGGTGGGATGGGTTGGCAGAGTGGCAATGTAACATGTGTGATATCATAAGCGAAACGAATTGCCAGTCCAGGTTTGATGCAGGATGCAGGATGCTGGGGACTGATGCACGGGGATAATCCAGAGAGAGGGTGTGGGGCGGGAGGGTGGAGGTGGGGGTCGGGATTGGGAGTTCATGTACACTCATGGCTGATTCATGTCAATGTGTAACAAAACGAATACAGTATTGTAAAGCAAAACAAACTAAAAAATAAAAATTAATTAAGAAAAAAAAAGAGTTCTATACAAATTGACATAAATATGAATTTAAATTAGTAAGTGTGATTTAAGTATTTAATCTCTGATATAAAAAAAGTTAACATTCTTTCTGTATCAGTAATAACACATGGATTTAAATATATATTTAAAATTCAGTTCCACTTAACAAAATTCAAATTTGAAATTTTCCAAAATCTGTAAATTTTAAAATGTGATACTTTATTTTAAAAGCTCAATAAGATCAACTACTTAGCAAAATAAAGGTTCAATCTGTAGATTTTCAAAATTTTAGGAAAAGAATACTAACCACTAACACATCTGTCCTGCCATTTCTTTGTTTATATGCCCCTCTACTGGTTCACTCTCTTTCAGTGCTTAACTGTTTTTCTCTAAGCAGAAGATTCATAGTGGATTTTTATTTCTATTTGTATAGCCTTGAAGCCTTCTTTGGTGTCTTCAGTTATCTGAAAGGATGTCTCAACAAGTTTTAGAGCAAAATCATTTCATATTGTCACTCCACTCCCCCAAATTAATATCAATAAGCAAGTTTGGAAATTAAGAAATAAATGACAGTATTAGAAATCCAAACAAATCCAAATAAATCCTTTAGATTCTCCTTCTAGTAAAAGGATATGATTATTAGTTAATAAGGGATTAACTTGATGCTGAAAATTCCAACTGAATCTATTGGCTTTTTGAAAGAAGAGCTTCCTGAGACCTTTTACTCTCACCTCCATTGCCATTTCTGGGCAATCCATGCAATCTCCAGACTTTGGCAAACTCTTACCCAGTGGAATAAAACAGAAGGTTAGAGGCAAATAATACCTATGAATTTTCTTGCTTTTTATATTGTAGAAAGCTCAGCAATAATAGGTCTCTCTGCTGTAAGACTAGCTCAACTGCATGTGAAAAGAAATAAGCTGTATGTCAATGATCTCTTTCCTTGGTTTTCTTACAATTTCAGAAAATCCTAGAAATGTGATATTAGAAGGGATCCCAGCCATTTAATTAATTGAACTGCATTGTTTAAAACAATTTGGAAGTAAGATCTGCTTAAAACATTGACTTACCCAATGTCACACAGCAAATAAACAGAAACAGAAACCACCTGGATTCTTGAGCTTCTCTTTCATCTGCAGTGTAAGACACTGGCCAGCATAGAGCCAAAGGCACAGTTAGATATACTATGTCAAGAATAACTGGTGCTTTCTTTTTTATTTTAATTTATTTCACTGGAGTATAGTTGATTTATAAGATTGTGTTGATTTCTATTGTAGAGCAAAGTGACTCAGTTATATATGTATTGCCTTTTTCATATTATATTATGGAATATTGAGTATAGTTCCCTGTGCTATATAATAGGATCTTATTGTTTATTCTATATATAATAGCTTGCATCTGCTAATCCTAAACTCCTAATCCATCCCTCCACTGCTACCCTCTTAGCAACCACAAGTCTGTTCTCTATGTCTATGAGTCTCTCTCTGTTTTGTAGATAAATTCATTTGTGTCATATTTTAGACTCTGGGCTTCCCTGGTGGCTCAGACAGTAAAGAATCGCCTGCAGTGCAGGAGACCCAGGTTCAATCCCTGGGCTGGGAAGATCCTCTGGAGAAGAGAGTGTCAACCCACTCCAGTATTCTTGCCTGGAGAATCCCATGGACAGAGGGCCTGACAGGCTACAGTCCACGGGGTCCCAAAGATTCGGATATGACTGAGCAACTAACACATTTTTGATTCCACATAAGTGATATCATATGGTATTTGTCTTTCTCTTTGTGATTTGCTTCACTTAATGGAATAATCTCTGGGTCCATCCATGTTGCTGCAAATGGCAAGCTTTCATTCTGTCTAATGGCAGTATGATATTCCATTGCATACATGCACCGCATCTTTATCCATTTTTCTGGTGATGGACACTGAGGTTATTTCCCTATCGTGGCTATTTTAAATAGTGCTGCTGTGAACACAGGGATCCATGTATTATCTTTTCAAATTAGAATTTTGTCTGGATATATGCCCAGCAGTGGGATTGGAACTGGCGCTTTCAATATTTCAAGTCTACTTCATGATTACCTCAGCTCCTGCCAACTGGCAGAAATAGCAAAACAAGAAGGAACACAAGTTTATGTCTATGATTAAAGTTTTCAATTTCTAATTCAAATGATAGTTTTCCCCTCTACCTTGATAGTCAAAATTTAACTATTTTGTTGTGGACTTAAAAGTAATGGAAAATATCACTTTGCTTTTTGCCATATCTAAAGTTGGTGATGGACAGGGAGGCCTGGCGTGCTGCGATTCATGGGGTCGCAAAGAGTCAGACACGACTGAGCGACTGAACTGAACTGAACTGAAACTTCATACACAAGCCATCAAGCCCTACAGAAAAACCACCAATGGCTAGATATGTTAGTCTATGAAACCAAATAGCTCAAGACTAGGATGTTATGTAGACAGCACTTAAACAATGGAGCTTTCTTCATTTCTTGTATGCCATGTATCATTAATAAAGATACTCACCCTAAAGAGGGCTTCCCTGGTGGGTCAGATGGTAAAGAATCTACCTGCAATGCAGGAGACTCCAGTTCATTTCCTGGATTGAGAAGGCCCCCTGGAGAAGGGATAGGCTACCCACTCCAGTATTCTTGGGCTTCCCTGGTGGGTCAGATGGTAAAGAATCTGTCTGCAATGGGGAGGCCTGGGTTCGATCCCCGAGTTGGGAAAATCTCCTGGAAAAGGGAATGGCTATCCACTCCAGTACTCTTGCCTGAAAAATCCCATGGATGGAGAAGCCTGATAGGCTGTAGTCCATGGGGTTGCTAAGAGTCGGACATGACTGAGCGACTTTCACTTTCAATTTCACCCTAAAGAGAAAAATAATAATACTGTGTACTTACTATGTGCTAATTTCTATGTTAGGAAGAAGATTCAGGGCTAAGTAAAGAAAACACCCTCCTCTCATAGCGTACGTGATTGAGCAGGTAAGATATTATTACATGCACACAAATAACTACAATTCAAAATAGTTTCATTTTTTAAAATACAAAATTCTAAAGGGACCTGAAGAAGGTAGCTTTTTTAGGGAACATGAGAAGCATTATAAAATAAAGGTCATTTGAGACAAAACTTGAAGACTCTCATAGCCTGGGACTGGCAGGGAAGGTGGAAATAGTGTAGTATTGATTTGGCCTAGAAGCCACCTCAGAGCCTCTCATATGTTCTTTCTCATTTGCCTACCTCTGTGCCTTTATTCTTGATGTTTATTCTTCAAAGATACCTACCCCCATGTCTCCACCTGCACACCTCCTCAACTGGTTGTGGAGCACATGGATATCCCAGGCTAATTCACTCCAAAAATGCAAATAACTCCTTGCGAAGGTTGCACCGCCTTTTCTGCCTGTAGTGGACTCACCCAACAAAGCCCAACAGTGTTACACACAGAGCAGCTGAGCGACACTCATTCATAAATGGTTAATGAGCCCCTGTTAAATGTGAAACCATGTTAGGAGGTAGAGGATATGAACAAAACTAATGTCCTCATTTCCATGGAGTTTATAGACAATTAAACAATCGCAACTATCCAAGGAGTGTTACAGCAGTGGTAGTAGAGGATGCCATGGTAGTACAAGGCAAGGATACCCATCAGATCAAGAAGGTCAAGAAAGCTTTTTGAAGAGGAGATACATGGATTCTTCAAGGGTGATAAGGAGTTACTGGTGCCATTGTGAAACGAAAACATGGAACTGCCATCACTCTGGGAGCATGTGTTTTGACAGTAAGGCACCTTTAGAAACAGTAGCGACTAGAGGCACCAGGCAGTAAGGGCTGTCTAGCAGTTGCAAGTGGAAAGTTCACAAAATTGGAGTGGGAGTTTATTGATCAAAGGTCAAAGGAAGGGGAAAGGGAGCTGAAGCTTTCCTGGGGTCAGTGAAAGGGAAGACTGCCACTGAGTTTGGGGGAAGGGAATTTATGAAATAAAAGGAAAGGAACCTGAGATAAAGGATGGGGAATTACAGCCTTTGAAGCTCTCTCATTGCTAATTATGACTGGTGGTCAATCCATCAGAAATAAGAGTATGTAAAACTTCAGTTGAATAGGACTAGTTTTATGCAAATGTCCCTTGAAATGCAAACTAAAGAGAAAAAAGTAAGAAAACACAACAAAAATAGCAGGTTTCCTATCCAGCAGCAATTTCTTTAAAAAAATTCAGTTAAAGGGGTGGGAAAAAAAATATCTTGACAGTAGGTTGCAAAGCATAGTCTATGTAGATATTTATTTACACCTCTCTGAATCCTGTCTTTTGAAACATTGCTCCAAATTCTATCTTTTAAAACATTACTCTCCAAAATATAATAGACCTTATAAGCTTCTTCACTCTGTAATATTTAATTTCAATAGAACAGGCACCTAGAGCCCTCCAATGCAAAGGAAACTTTCTTTTATTCTGAGAAGAAAAAAAAAAAAATGTGTATGTGAGGTCTCCTGCTTTGGGACTTAGAAAGGAAAATGAGGAAACTTAAAGATAGTGTGCTTGATTCCAAAAATGGTACTGTGAGGCTGAATATTTCTTCATTGTGGATTGCAGGAAATGTGCTTTGTTCTGTTATGTTTAATTCTGAGATTAAAAGCAATAGTTAAAACATGACAGTGAGGAGCTTTCTGCTCTGTTATATTACAGCTCACTTATTTCCCTCCAAATATTAAACAATGCCAAAAAAACTTTTAGTTATTTGGGTGAGGTCCATTTTCACTTTACTCTTGTCCTTTTTTGGTTGCAAGATGACAGTTTAATATTCCAGGCTCCAAACCAGAGCTTGGCAAATGGATTAAAAGAAAAAAAAGTTAAAATACTGTAGGGAAGAAAAAGGTGTGCAATTAATTTTCCACGAGAAACTGTATAACTGGTGCTAAAGATGGCTGTGTTTATCATCTATTTATCTCATATAATGCTTGGGGTTTTTTTAGGACACCATAGCACAAATATAATTTTATTAGTTAACCGTTGGTTAACCCTAGTTAAAACTTGGTTTAATTGACTTGTTATATTCCATTTCAGTGCCTATTTTAAAAGTTGATATTTAATTCCCTGGAATTAAGGGCAAGATAATATAGTGATTGAAAATACAAGTTCAAGAATCAAATATGATTTTAAATCTCACTCATGATTCATAAATAGTGTTGCCTTGGAAGCACTGTTTAACCTTTCTCAGCTCTAGTTTTATCATCATTAAAAGGATTAATAATAATATGAAATGGATATTGCATTCTTCTGAGGATTAAACATAAACTATATGAAGCAGCTGCTACATAATGAACTTTTAGTAAATAGCAACTACTGTTATCATTGTTAAATGAATGTTCTATTCCGAAGATTTAGAAAAGTTTCCTTTTCCTTTGTGTTCACACACAGTATTTTTCTAGACATCTCTTTGCACATAAATGTCAACCTAAATACGTGGATAACATCATAGCTAGTTCAAGGAATTAAACACAACATTTTGATCAACTGGTGGCTTTTGGATGTGTGCAACCTACTTAAGAGCTAAAAGCTGGTAACTAAGACCATGCTCAGAAATTGCTCCATCACAAACTTTCATGCACACCTCAAAAGAAATCAAACAAACCAAAAAGACCCAGTTGCCTTTCATAACACCAAACGTGGTAGGGAAAGCAGTCAGTGACTAGCTTCAAAGCTTTCTTTCAAATCCCAGTTTAAGAGAAATGACTATAGCCAGGAGAAATTCCAGTTCTGAAAATCTACATGCCATTGATAATAAGGAAATGCTAAGAAAGTTGAAATACATTCTTAGTCTAATGATTATGGAAAATAACTGTAAGATCATGTTCTCTAAGATCATTGTTTTATTCACCAAAATTTGGGGGCATTATTATACATGACAGGCCCTTGGATAGCTCTGAATCTGTAGTAAGTATTGAAATATATGCTCCTGACTCACACTATTAAAATGAGGGGGAACTAGAAATTTACAGGCATTAACACACTAATTTTTCTTGAAGAGATCTCTAGTCTTTCCCATTCTGTTGTTTTCCTCTGTTTCTTTGCACTGATTGCTGAGGAAGGCTTTCCTATCTCTCCTTACTATTCTCTGGAACTCTGCATTCAGATGTTTATATCTTTCCTTTTCTCCTTTGCTTTTCGCTTCTCTTCTTTTCACAGCTATTTGTAAGGCCTCCCCAGACAGCCATTTTGCTTTTTGGCATTTCTTTTCCATGGGGGTGGTCTTGATCCCTGTCTCCTGTACAATGTCATGAATCTCCATCCACAGTTCATCAGGCACTCTGTTTATCAGACCTAGTCCCTTAAATCTATTTCTCACTTCCACTGTATAATCATAAGGGATTTGATTTAGATCATACCTGAATGGTCTAGTGGTTTTCGCTACTTTCTTCAATTTACGTTTGAATTTGGCAATAAAGAGTTCATGACCTGAGCCACAGTCAGCTCCCGGACTTGTTCTTGCTGACTATATAGAGCTTCTCCATCTTTGGCTGCAAAGAATCTGATTTCGGTGTAGACCATGTGGTAATGTCCATGTGTGGGTCTTCTCTTGTGTTGTTGGAAGAGGCTGTATGCTATGACCAGTGCGTTCTCTTGGCAAAACTCTATTAGCCTTTGTCCTGCTTCATTCCGTACTCCAAGGCCAAATTTGCCTGTTACTCCAGGTGTTTCTTGACTTCCTACTTTTGCATTCCAGTCCCCTAGAATGAAAAGGACATCTTTGGGGGATGTTAGTTCTAGAAGATCTTGTAGGTCTTCAAGAACCGTTCAACTTCAGCTTCTTCAGTGTTACTGCTCTGTCAAGGCTATAGTTTTTCCAGTGGTCATGTATGGATGTGAGAGTTGGACTATAAAGAAAGTTGAGCACCAAAGAATTGATGCTTTTGAACTGTGGTGTTGAAGAAGACTCTTGAGAGTCCCTTGGACTGCAAGGAGATCCAACCAGTCCATTCTGAAGGAGATCAGTCCTGGGTGTTCATTGGAAGGACTGATGCTAAAGCTGAAACTCCAATACTTTGGCCTCCTCATGCTAAAGACTGACTCATTTGAAAAGACCCTGATGCTGGGAGGGATTGGGGGCAGGAGGAGAAGGGGACGACCGAGGATGAGATGGCAGGAGGGCATCACTGACTCAATGGATGTGAGTCTGGGTGAACTCCGGGAGTTGGTGATGGACAGGGAGGCCTGGCGTACTGTGATTCATGGAGTTGCAAAGAGTCGGACATGACTGAGCGACTGAACTGAACTGAACTGAGCGTGCTCTGGTGGATCAGCTGGTCAAGAATCTGCTTACAGTACAGGAGACACGGGTTCAATCTCCAGGTTGGAAAGATCCCCTGGAGAAGGGAACTAACCCACTCCAGGATTCTGGCCTGGAGAGTTCCATGGACTGTATAGTCCATGGAGTCACAAAGAGTTGGACACACCTGAGCGACTTCCACTTTCAACACACTAATATAGTGTATGTAATGAGTTCTGTAATAAGGAAAATAGGGAATACACACTATAAGAATACATTTGCATTTGACTCCAGGCAAAATGTTGAATAGTGGTGGACTTTAGTCAACCAGTCAATGCACATTAATTGAGAACTAGTATTAGTAACTTGGGAACTCCCTGTAGCTCAGATGGTAAAGAATCTTGTCTGCAATGAAGGAGACCCAAGTTCAATCCCTGGGTTGGGAAGATCCCCAGGAAGGGGAATGGTAACCCACTCCAGTATTCTTGCCTAGAGAATTCCATGGACAGACCATGGGGTTGCAAATAGTAGGACATGACTGAGATGAGCGGTTTGACAGTGGGAAAGTGATACAGAAAAATAGACCCTGTGATTTCTGATGAGCCTCCTCACAAGCCGCATCAAGTAAGCAAACAATCTAAATAGAAGTTTCAGTATAAGAAGATGTGGCTTCAGGCTGAGTTCCCTAGCAACTTCACTTTTCTACTGGTTGTCATCTTTAAATCCTCTCTGTGTAAAAACTGAATATAGCCATCATGTTGAGATTCTGCTATCAAATGAGAAAAATAATTATTATAGCCCAGAGCCTCAGCCCTCAAAGACTTTCAGTTATAATTTTAGTTGCAGAGATTAGTTCATTCTCAAGAATGAAATTAAATCCGTCCCACCAGAGGAAACTGAGATTCTTGACTAGCTAAATATTTACAAACTCTAACAATAGATTTTTGAAGAAAATGTATCAATTCAGCATTAACTTAGTGCTAGCCTTTTGGAAGTTGTGATACTATTTGTTTCTTAGCTTCTGATTTTCTAAGTGCTTTACCATCAACTAATTAAAACAAAATGCATTTCTAAGATGGTGATGGGCGAATAAACCTTAATTTTGCTAATCTTCTCCCTGAAGGACTCTACTGATATGTCAGGAAACTATCCACACAAAAGGAGACTTGTTAATGATACTCTTACAAGGCTATCAAGACCAGAGAATAGTTTATTCCCTCTTCAGCGTTACTGCTGATCTTCTGATCTCAATCAATCAAAATGGGGTTTGGCTTATTGACTAGTTGTGCTTCATCTGGTCGAAAAGGAAGATAAATCTTGCACATATATGGAACTTGGTATATTTGGCAGATATTTTTATATCAATGTAAGCCATTTAGCCAATGACAAGGATTGAAATAAATGTGAAATGGGTATGAAATTAATGCATATCTATATATGTTTATATACCCAAAATACAATCTCCTTAAACATCTTAAATCTTCCCTAAAATAAGGTAACAGATTACAAGTAAAATGTATACAGATAATCTCACATGCACACACACAAGCTTGGTGAAGGGCATAACTGGGCATGAGAAAAGTAGAAAAAATTAAGAAAGCAGTTATTTTTTATTGAGGCTCCAGTTAAGAAGCCCTCCTAAAGTCCATTGCATGAGAGACTAAATATGTAGCACAATGAATTTAAAATTGAGAGGAGCACATTTTGAAAATGTTCATGAATAAAACATGGCAGAAGAATATGTAGGAGTCAGAAGCACTTTATTTTCACCAAGCTCTATTTAAAACCAAAAGTTTACTTTCACAGTGAAATATTTATCTACCTTTATGCTGTGTTTAGAAGAATATAAACTTTTTATGTATCATGAAGATGACTCTCATAGTCTAAAGGCAGTGTTTCTTTAGATCAAGACAGAATGATAGAGTATAATTGCGACATTTGAGGACATAGGTGAGTCCAGATGATTTGCAAGCTGCTTTGTTAGAGCAGTACCAAAGAGGCAACCAATGCCAGAGGTAGCAGATACTTATGAATTGCTTCAACCTTAAGACACCCTTGGGTTGCAAGATTACACACAAATGAGATTAATCACATGTGCCTTAAATGTGACCCTACTCTCAAAAGAACAAGTACTCAAGAATTTATCAAACTAGAACCAAAAAAGTGTCAAGTAAAGCTTTTTTTAGGATAAAGTACTGGGCTGCTCCAGAGTTAGACTGAAAAAAAAATTCAGTCTTTAAGATGAAATTAAATTTTTTTAATCAACAAATACTCATTTTCTATTATGCTGCAAACATTTTACTTAATGTGATATGCAACTATGTTTGTGCCCTCATGGAACTTAAAGTTTAAGTCTTTAATGACCTTCTCTCTTTCTCTTTCTATATATATATATACACACACACACACACACACACACACACACACACCATTTGCATATTTCCCCCCTGTATGTGTATGTGCATAACTCAGTGCCTAGAATTTGCAGCTGTATTTTATTGGGTAAACTGGAGATAGAGAATGGGCAGTTACTCATCTGTTTTTAAATTTGAAATTCAACATTTTGGAGCCATGACACTGTGCTAACTTTAAGGTATACTGATTCAGATCAGTAAACTAAAATAAAATGTTGTTCAGATGGCCACTCACTGATATAAGCAGGAGGCTTAGCTCATTTGCTTACACAACTCATAGCTTTTAAATATTGGATATTAATATAATATCATGACAAAGATATGGCTCCTGATATAGAGGGGCTCAGAATCAAATTAGAAGATCGATAACATAATATGGAAGGAGGAGTAAATTTTGACTGGATGTTCAGGAAGGGCTTCCCAGAGAGCAAAATTTTGGCTGAGATTTGGAAGATGAGTTCAGAATCCCATGCATGAAAGAAAAAGAAAACAAACAAGAATGCTTAAAACAGTGCTCTAGGAAGGGTGTGCAAGCTATACATGCATGGAGATCTGAAAATATATGTGTGGCATGATTGGGAATCAGGAAAACAACCACATGCTGTCCATCACAATTAAAAGAATAGATTAAGGAGAGATAGGAGACGTGTTTTAGAAATGATGTTAGGAGTGCATTTTATTTATGTATGTATTTATTTTTTAAGATTTATTTATTTTTAGCTGCATGGCCTCTTCATTTCTGCACATAGACTTTCTCCAATTATGGTGAGCAAGGGCTCCTCTTGTTGCAGAACATGACCTCTCGAGTGCAAGCTCAGTAGCTGTGATACACGGGCTTAGTTGCCCAATGACATGTGGGAATCTCCTGAAGCAGGGATGAAACTCATGTACCCTGCTCTGGCAGGTGTACTCACAACTACTGGACTACCAAGGAAGCCCAATGCATTTTAAATAGCTAAAGAATATGGTCATACTTTATGGGAAGAAAGAAACCACAAGGCTTTTTTGAACAAAGCTATTTCATGATCACACCCACTCAGTATTCTTGCCTGGAGAATCCCCATGGACAAAGGAGGCTGGCAGGCTACAGTCCGTGGGGTCCCAAAGAGTCAGACACGACTGAAGTGACTTAGCACATAAGCATTTCATGATCATAGGCTAAAGTGGGAAGCAAAGAACCAACTACAGTGTTAGACAATTTTTCTGATTAGGGACAATGAATATCTCACACTTGGTCCAAGACATAGTAAACCCTCAATAAATATTTGTGAATGAGTGAAAAAGAATGTAAATGAGTGATAGTGAAGATAAACTTAAGGCTCATTACCCAAATAAAACTTATGTGATTTCAGAAGTTATTTGACACAAGAGATAAAGGAGTAACAGGAGAAAGCAATGAATCCAAGGTTTCAGGATGAGCTAAGTGGATAGCTTCTATTCCCATTGAGATGTGGATCAAGATGAGAAGATGGTTATGATGGGTGGTGAAAAGGCATTAGAACATGTTCTTCACTTTCTATCCAAAAATTCACTTGCCATTGCTAATCTTCTCTACTGACCTGATTTCACTCAATACAAAAAGTAAAAATGCTGAGCTCCAGAAAAACACATTAATTCAATTGGTTCAGTGATATGTTCATTTCAAATGAGAAAACCGATCTAGTGGAAAAGAGTTTTCTTTACTCTGGTGAATTTTCTGGTACCAGTCTCCTTGAAAAGTTCCAGGTTATCTTTCATTTCAAGATACTCAAGAATGGCCTTCCTAGATACCCACTCAGAGTTTTAAAATTATCCAAGCAACTTTATGGTCTGGTAAACTTCAAGCTATTTTCCAGGTTAAGTGTTGGATCATTAATGCTTCTGTCTTTTTGAAAACCCAATTATATGGTGATGTATAAATAAATACCCTTATTTAAAATCACCTATTGTTGGACAGTATATTGCTAAAATCAGCCCAAATGTCTTTAAGAAAAAAACAAAGAAACATTTATTGATCAATTATTATGTTCAAGACTCTTTTTTTTGATGTTTGCTTACAACGTGCCAGTTGTCTTTACTCCAGTTCTGTGAGCTAGTCCCTGTCATATAAAAGCTTTTCTGCTTTTATTACTAATAACATGTCCAATGTTGCATACTCTATATGTAATAGAACTTAGATTTATTAAGTGAGGGAATGATTGATTTATTCTCTCATTCATTCAACAATTATTACTAAAATCTGCTTTTAGCATCATTGGAACTCAAATCTACTTGATAGCAAAGCTCACATCCTAAATTTTTATTTACATGATTATTGTCACTTCCATTTTTATTTTTATACGTGCTGATGTTTTAAAAGCAAATTCAGCAGAGCTTTTTACAATGGCATCTCTAACAATGTTTGGTGCATTGTACTCTATTGTTTACCAATGATCTTTTCAGTCATACCTGAACAGACAGAAGCTAATTCCAATAATTAAAAATATTCTTATTTAAATAAACCTCCAAAACCTGAATTTTCACAGCCATTTATATACATGTCTACTTTGGATAATACATAAGAATTAATTAGTGTTGCTAAATATTTTAACAAATTGAAGGGATGTGCTTACTGTTAACACATTCACTTCTTTTATTTTTAATTGGAGGATAATTTCTTTACAATGTATACAATAAGCCATAAGTATACATATTTTGCTCCCTCTTGAAACTCCTTCCCACCCCCTCACCCCATCCCACCCCATCTAGGTTGTCACAGAGAACTAGGTTGAGCCTGTGTTATACAGCAACTTCCCACAAGCTAGCTATTGCAGACACACTCACTGCTTGATTATCTGTTTTTTTCACAAATGCTTAAAGTAGCTTTTAAAAATGTTTCAGTGTTTCATAAAGGTAAAACAGAAGCAATTAAGTAATAAATAGATTAAGGATTAGTTCTCTCAGTTCAGTTCAGTTCAGTTCAGTCGCTCAGTCGTGTCCGACTCTTTGCAACCCCATGAATCGCAGCACGCCAGGCCTCTCTGTCCAACACCATCACCCGGCATTCACTCAAACTCAAGTCCATCGAGTCGGTGATGCCATCCAGCCATCTCATCCTCTGTTGTCCCCTTCTCCTCCTGCCCCCAATCCCTCCCAGCATCAGGGTCTTTTCCAATGAGTCAACTCTTCCCATCAGGTGGCCAAAGTACTGGAGTTTCAGCTTTAGCATCATTCCTTCCAAAGAAAACCCAGGGCTGATCTCCTTCAGAATGGACTGACTGATCTCCTTGTAGTCCAAGGGACTCTCAAGAGTCTTCTCCAACAACACAGTTCAAGTTCTCTAGATGAATGAATATTTTCTGATCTACATAGGATTCAGTATTTTACCCCAGGGAATGAAGCACATTTCTAGAAATTGAGAAAAGGATTTTCTTGAATTTATCCCATTTGATGTAGACAATCTGTCCCCAATTCTTATCCTGGGAGCATCAGTTCAGTTCAGTTCAGTCGCTCAGTCACATCAGACTGTTGCAACCCCATGAACCACGGCACACCAGGCCTCCCTGTCCATCACCAACTCCTGGAGTCCACCCAAAACATGCCTGGGAGCATAAGCATATCTAACTGGTGAAGCCAGCACCCTTCTTCTTTCATTGTTTCATGAGCATACTGACACATGAAGAGGAACACTTAAAAAAAATAGATGTACTCTTTTCTTAGATCTGGTGGTGAATTTAAATACATAATTGATTGTTGAACTAATGCTAACCCTGAATGAGGGTTCAGAGTGAGAGATTATAGTGTGTTGTACCGTATGCTCTGACAAGGTAGATATAGGCCAATTACTTTTCAAAAGGATAAGGAGAATGAGGAGAACAACTGAAAATGTTATTAATTTTATAAATAAAACTGATGGTGATAGCATTAAAATTTTAACCCTAATATAATTATGCATGTGATATAGAAGGATAGAAATTAAAAATTCCAGAATACCTTTCAGCCTGCAGACTCAGCCCACCCACAGCAGGCCAGCACCAGTCCAGTATTCGCTGGGTCCTAGCTCCACCCACCCACCAGCAAGCCTGAGCTGGCTTCAAGACCAGCTGCAGGACAACTGCAGCCCCACAGCCTTCAGACACAGCCCACCACAAGCAGGCTAGCACCGGCCCTGGCATTGGCTGGACCCTCACCCCATCCGCTAGGAGGCCAATACAAGCTTTGGACACCCCACACCCAGAGTCTCTGCCCAGGAACAGTCCAAGACCAGCTGGGACCCTGGCCCTGCAACCAGGCTCCAAAACCGTTTCTGCCATCCAGTGAACTAGCCTTGGCCTGGGAACCTGGTTTCACTCACCAAAAGGCAGGCACCAGCCCTGGAGTCTCCTGGATCCTGACTGCATACCAGTCAGCCAGCACTAGCCCTGGGAGTCCCTGGGGTTCTGCAGCCAGCCGCCTCCTGTCTGGCCCTGCCAACCAGCAGCCAGCAGCCTCCATACAAGCCAAAGCGTACCAGTCAAGTGGACCTGGGGCCAACCAAGCCTACCAGACCACTCACAGTAGTCAGGCCACCACAATAGAAGGGCCCGTGTAGCACACACAGGCAGGGGAGAGGAACTCCTAGAGCATATCACTCTGGAGATAAAGGGGTGTATGCTGCAGGATAGACAGGACACCTCCTTCAAAAGGCCACTTCTCCAAGGTTGGGAAAGGTGTTAGCCCACCATATATAAAATAGTTAGACAAAGGGAGGGGACAGAGGAGTATGTTGCAAACAGAGGAACAAGATAAAACCTCAGAAGAACTAAGTGAAATGGAGATAGGCAATATACTCAAGAAAGAGATCAGGGTAATGATTGCAAAGATGGTCAAAGCACTCAAGAGAAGAATGGAGGCACAAAGAGAGAAGTTGAAAGTTTTAACCAGGTGTTATAAAATATAAGGAGCAACCAAACAGAGATGAAGAATGCAACAACTGAAATTAAAAATACGCTAGAAGGAATCAAAGTGGACTAAATGATACAGAGTAATGGAACATGAGCTGAAACAGATAGTGGTGAAGATGATTGACACGGAACAGAAAAAAGGAAAAGAAATGAGGATACCTTAACAGAATTCTGACATCAAGTGCACGAATATGTGCATTCTAGGGATTCCGGAAGGAAAAGAGAGAAAGGGGCTAAGAACATATTTGAAGACATAATAGCTGAAAACTTCTCTAACCTGGGAATGGAATCAGACAGCCAAGCCCAGGAATCAGAGAGTCCCCAACAGGATTAACCCGGAGAGGAATACAGAAAGACACATTGTAATTAAAATGGCAAAAATAAAGGAAACAATATTAAAAGCAGTAAGCGGTGGGACTTCCCTGGTGGTCCAGTCTATAGACTCCACACTCTCCCTAGCAAGAGCCTGAGTTTGATCCCTGGTCAAGTAACTAATATCCAGCATATTGCATGGTGAGGCCAAAAAAAAAAAAAGGGGGGGGGGGCAAAACAAAAGTCTGAGAAAAGTGATGAGCTATATACAAGGAAGCTCTCTCATGAGGATATCCACTGACTTTTCAGAAAAATAATGTAGGCTAGGAGGGAATGGCATGGTGTATTTCAAGTGCTGGAAGAGAAGAACCTACAACCAAGAATACTCTATGCAGCAAGGCTCTTAGACTTGATGGAGAGGTGAAAAGCTCCACAGACAAGCAAAAGCCAAAAGAATTTAACACTAGCTTTCCAAGAATGTTAAAGGAACTTCTTTAAATGGAAAAGAAAGGATACAATGAGAAACATGGAAATTACAAAAAGAAGAAAGCTCACTGGTAAAGACAAAGACAATAGCAATACAAAAAGTTTGTATTTTTTATAATTTCATTTCTTTATAATTTCTTAATTTTCTACCTCAGAAATTGGAGGAGGGGGGGAAAAAAAAAAAAACCTCATACCTAAACCTGACACAAAAAGCAACTAGGAAAAAAGAACAAATAAAACTCAAAGTTAGTAGAAAGAAAGAAACCATAAAGATCAGAGCAGAAATAAATAAGAGACTAAAAAAAGAATAGAAAAGATCAATAAAATAAAGAGCTGTTTCTTTGAAGAGACAAAATTGATAAATCTTTATCCAGACACATCAATAAAGAGAGAGGATTCAAATCATTAAAATTGGATATGAAAAAGGAGAGGTTACAACCCACACCATAGAAATACAAAGGATCATAAGAGACTACTATGAAAAACTATATGCCAGTAAAATGGACAACCTAGAAGAAATTCCTGCTTCTGGGGCTGCTAAGTCACTTCAGTCGTGTCCGACTCTGTGCGACCCCATAGATGGCAGCCCATCAGGCTCCCCCTTCCTGGGATTCTCCAGGCAAGAACACTGGAGTGGGTTGCCATTTCCTTCTTCAATGCATGAAAGTGAAAAGTGAAAGTGAAGTTGCTCAGTTGTATCCGATTCTTAGTGACCCCATGGACTGCAGCCTACCAGGCTCCTCCGTCCATGGGATTTTCCAGGCAAGAGTACTGGAGTGGGGTGCCATTGCCTTCTCCAGAAGAAATTCCTAGAAATGCACAATCTCCCAAGACTCAATCAGGAAGAGCAGAAATCAACCAGTCAGTCTTAAAGGAAATCAACCCTGATTATTCATTGGAAGGACTGATGCTGAAGCAGAAGCTCCAATACTTCGGCCAACCCTAATGCTGGGAAAGATTAAGGGCAGGAGGACAAGGCGGCAATGGAATATGAGATGATTGAATGCAATCATCAACACAGTGGACATGAGTTTGAGCAAACTCCGAGAAATAGTGAAGGATAGGGGAGCCCGGCATGCTGCAGGTGCCAGGTTGCACATGACAGCAATTGAACAACAACTTCAGGAAATATGAACAGATCAATTGCTGCTGAAATTGAAGCAGTAATTTTAAAACTCCAAATAAAAAAAAAGCCCAGGACCACATGCCTTCACAGGTGAATTCTACCAAACATTTATAGAAGAGTTAACATTTACCCTTCTGAAATTATTCAAAAAATTGCAGAGGAAGGAACCCTTCTTAATTCATTCTCTGAGGCTACCATTACCGTAATACCAAAACCAGAAAAAGATATCACAAAAAAGGGAAATTACAAGTCAATATCACTGATAAACATAGATGCAAAAACCCTCAACAAAACACAAGCAAACTGACTCCAAAAATACAATAAAAATTATTACATCATGATCAATAAAATAAAATAATAAATAAAATACAATAGTAAAAGGATTACATCATGATCAAGTGGGATGTGGAGAAAAAGAAACACTTGTACCCTGTTTGTGAGAATGTAAATTGGTGCCGCCATTACAGAAAACAGAATAGAATTTCCTCATAAAACTACCATAGCTCAGTTCAGTTCAGTTCAATCACTCAGTCATGTCTGACTCTCTGTGACCCCATGAACTGCAGCACGCCAAGCTTCCCCGTCCATCACCAACTCCTGGAGTTCACTCAGATTCATGTCTATCAAGTCGGTGATGCCATCCATCCATCTCATCCTCTGTTGTCCCCTTCTCCTCCTGCCCCCAATCTCTCCCAGCATCAGAATCTTTGCCAATGAGTCAACTCTTCGCATGAGGTGGCCAAAGTATTGGAGTTTCAGCTTTACCATCATTCCTTCCAAAGAACACCCAGGACCGATCTCCTTTAGAATGGACTGGTTGGATCTCCTTGCAGTCCAAGGGATTCTCAAGAGTCTTCTCCAACACCACAGTTCTAAAGCATCAATTCCTCGGTGCTCAGCTTTCTTCACAGTCCAACACTCACATCCATACATGACTACTGGAAAAACCATAGCCTTCACTAGATGGACCTTTGTTGGCAATGTAATGTCTCTGCTTTTGAATATGCTATCTAGGTTGGTCATAACTTTCCTTCCAAGGAGTAAGCGTCTTTTAATTTCATGGCTGCAGTCACCATCTGCAGTGACTTTGGAGCCCAGAAAAATAAAGTCTGACACTGTTTCCACTCTTTCCCCATCTATTTTCCATGAATTGATGGGACCGATGCCATGATCTTCGTTTTCTGAATGTTGAACTTTCAGCCAACTTTTCACTCTCCTCTTTCACTTTCGTCAAGAGGCTTTTTAGTTCCTCTTCACTTTCTGCCATAAGGGTGGTGTCATCTGCATATCTGAGGTTATTGATATTTCTCCCGGCAATCTTGATTCCAACTTGTGTTTCTTCCAGTCCAGCGTTTCTCATGATGTACTCTGCATATAAGTTAAATAAGCAGGACGACAATATACAGCCTTGACGTACTCCTTTTCCTATTTGGAATCAGTTTTGTTCCATGTCCAGTTCTAACTGTTGCTTCCTGACCTGCATATAGGTTTCTCAAGAGGCAGATCAGGTGGTCTGGTATTCCATCTCTCTCAGAATTTTCCACAGTTTATTGTGATCCACACAGTCAAAGACTTTAGCATAGTCAATAAAGCAGAAATAGAAAACCACCATATGATCCAGCAATTCTATTTCTTATTATACACTTGAAGAAAACAGAAACACTAATTTGAAAAGATACATGCACCCTCAGTGTTCACAGTAGCATTATTTACAATTGCCAAGACATGGAAGCAATCCAGTCATACATCAACAGATGAATGGAAAAAGAAGAAGTGGTATGCATATATACAACAAATTACTATTCAACCATAAAAAAGAATGAAACTTTGCCATTTGCAACAACATGGACCAATTTGGAGGGTGTTATGCTTAGTGAAATGTCAGACAGAGAAAAACAAGTATCCTATGATATTACTTAGATATGGAATCTAAAGAGCAAAACAAACTAGTGAATATAACAAAAGGAAACACTCACAGATACAGAGAACAGACCAGCTGCTTACCAGTGGGGAAAGGAGAGAAGGGGGATCAGGGCAAGAAAGGGGTAGAAGATAAGAGGTATAAACTACTATGTATAAAATAGACTATGAGGATACATTATACAGCACAGTATTCTATAATAACTATAAATGAAGTGTAATCTTTAAACATCATGAATCACTATGTTATATACTTGAAACATACAATATTGCATATCAACTATACCTTGAAAGGAAGGAACATTGACATTGACATTGACATTGAAGTCGCTCAGTCGTGTCCGACTCTTTGCGACCCCATGAACTGTAGCCTACCAGGCTCCTCCGTCCACGGAATTTTCCAGGCAAGAATACTGGAGTGGGTTGCCATTTCCTTCTCCAGGAGATCTTCCCAATCCAGGGATCGAACCCGGGTCTCCCGCATTTTAGGCAGACGCTTTACCATCTGAGCCACCAGGAAGGAAGGAAGGGAGGGAGGAAATGGCAAAAACATGCACAGATTTCATGAAGAAAAATTATGGGCTAGTCTAATTCGATGACCCCCTGTATCCTTGAAAATTAAGGTTTAAACATGAATGGTAATATAGGTGAAATATAAAACAAATTAAGTAAAAAATATGTATTCTAAAATTTTATAAGTAGTATAAGTTCATGAGATATTTTATCTTTAATATGCAGTTACACAAAATATATAATATACACATATTATACTTATATAAAATGGATAAAATGTATTAGCTCTGACCACTGAAAAGATCTCGAGACAATGACTTACTATGTTGTAATGAGTCAGCCAAATATTTAATGCTTTTCAGTGAAAATGCATAATACCATCTGTAGTCTTACCATAGGGATCAAACCTAAGGTAGATTTGGGGTAAAGGTCATGAGTTTGACATGGTGAGTGTTACACCAGTTGAATAGCATAGTAACTATTTGAAAATATGATAGGGAATGTTTTATAAGACCAAAACAAAGATCTGATGACTGTTCATAAGAGTGTGTAAGGAAAAAGCTAAAGAAGCAGACTTCTTGAGGTGTCGTTTTTTAGTCAATGGCCTAAACATAGCTTTCAGTTCCATGGCCTTATATAAAATGTTAAAAATGATTGAATTTTAAAATTGTAAAACAGACAAAAATGTTGGAAACTTCATTTGTACTTCAGATTTAAATAAAAACTGCAATATTAAACCTTTGCAAATGTACATTGTGCAATTGTCAACTTTCTCATTTTCCTTTACCATTAAATTGTTAATATTTCTCATTTGAAAAGAGATATCAAGTGACTTTGGAAATCCCAGTTAACTGATGGAAGATGAGAATGAAGCCAATTTTCTTAGACCACCCTACTTTAACACTCTCAGTAGAATATTGAAGGATTCTTTTATGTGTATGGGTCAATGTCCATTTAAGGAGAAATTTCAAATTCATAGCTTGATTCTGTGGTTTAAGCAACACAAAGGAAATATCACACCAAGATGGACAACAGAGGGTGCCCTCCACTTTGAGCATAAGATGCATTGACTAATCATTTCCTGAATCATTACTAAGTGATGCTTCATAAAATTCTTGGCAACTGAGTCTTTTAACTGCAACAGATGTGAAATGGTGAGTAATATACTTCCGTATTTTTCTCCCTAAAGGCAGTTGAAATTCAAATAATCAAAGTCAAAGCAAAGGCAAACTGACTACACTTAATTAAATTTTGATGCCAATGGAAAGCCTTATATAATATCTGGAGATGTTAACAAAGAAAGCTTTGCAAAATGAAATCAGCAGCTACTCGGTGTTAACTGATTTCCAAGTCAGGAGTAAGGGGACACAAAGAGTAGGAAAACCTTCATGCTGATGGCAACAGCTGGCTTCCAGGGAAATGTCATTCTAAACAAACAGTGCCTTTGCTAATTGCTTATTTTAGATTTTTCCACTGAGCAGTTACAGATTCCCCATACAATTTATTAGGAAAACATTTACTTAAACCCTTCTTGACTTTTCAGTGAAATAACAATAAGAGGTATCACCTCTGTTACTTAAGTTCAACAAAATGCTTTCAGCAAAATTATTCTCTATTCTCAGTAAACGAATTTCTCCCAAAGGATCAAAGTCCTTATGTAGGGTAAAAATAACCAACCATTTTATTTTCAATATGGGTTGTAACAGTTGCTTTCACAACCAAAATGAAGCAAAGTAGCTATAGATTTCAGATGAAGAACTTATCTGAAGATAACGTAAACAGCTGGCAAACTTTCCAATTTCACCAAGAGTCACGTGCTAAGGGCATTGCAATATTTGTACATCCTTCCTGTTATTCCTGCCACTGCCAAGCTCCCAGTATGTGTGTGCATGCACACACACAGCATTGAAATCTTCAAAAATTATGAGAATAATGTTCTGGGAGCTTCCTCAAAATTTTTGGTAGCTTTTTGCCTTATCTAGGTATGTAAATTATGGACTGGGTCAAAGCAAGACCATCTCCATGACTTTCACTTACATTCAGAGTCAGCTGATGAATTTCTATTAATTTCAGGTTATCCCAGACATATCCTTAACACTGTTTGTTAAGAATGTACACTCATGGTATAAGTATTTCTTAACAGAACAGATGGTTCTAACTTTTCCATGGATAGGGTTCTCACTTTAACATCAAAATTTTTTCAGCCTCTAATCATGCTGATAGTTATATTTTTATCATCAAATGATAAAGAATTACAATAATGACAAAAAGTAAATATCCAGTATTATTTTAATGATTTCTATTTTATTCATAATACTAATACCTATATATACTTGCAAAATAATACAATATTCATTCCATTTTAATAATATTTTTCACATTAGAATTTGCAAGTATTATAAAACAAGTAACTGTCTTATTTCTTACTTTTACTCTTCCCATTTATTGTCAATAGAACCAATACTATTTTTCAAAGGGTTCAGTTCTGTCTTAGGATCTTTCATGGGACAGGAGAGAATTCAGTGCAGACATTAAGCACTGTGGTCAACAACAAAGCTGTTTTCTCATTCAGTTTCAGGGACTCCATCAGGCATTCTACAGACCTAGGCTGAAGCAGGCCATCTGATCCTTTATGACTATTCAAAATGCTACTTCTCCTATCTTCCTAATGACATATGCATCATTCATTTAGTAGCTGAATAGACATCTGGACACATCTAAGGTCTTTTGACCCATTCAGTCTCTCCCCAAGTTAAGCCTTCCCAAGAGAGACCCTGTTTTCTCTCCTGGACAATTATTGGAGTTTCCCTTGTAGCTCAGTTTCCCTGGTAGCTCAGTCTCCTGCAGTGCTGGAGACCCAGGTTCAATCCTTGGGTTGGGAAGATCCCCTGGAGAAGGAAATGGCAACCCACTCCAGTATCCTTGCCTGGAAAATCTCATGGACAGAGGAGCCTGGTGGACTGCAGTCCATGGGGTCTCAAAGAGTTGGACGCGACTGAGAGATTAACACTCACTTACTTACTTATTGCTGCCTGAGTCGTCCTCCTAGGCACAGGCTGCATGGAGTCTCAGAGCCCAGCTCATACTCCCATGAGCCCTTCCTATCTATTTCTTCCTTCTCAACACCTTCTCCAAGTCTTAGCTACTCGGCAAAAAATGAAGATTTAGAGCAAATGCACTGTGAGGTCACCTCAATATGAAACAAATATTCTGGAAGTATTTGCTTAAATGTAAAGTGACCTTTACACTTAAGGTCACCTAAATAAATCATTTCGAAACAATGCAATGTCTCTGATTGTAGTTTGCAACCAACACAGGGTGGCGACTCTATCAGAATTAATGTCGTGTATTCAAAACATGTCTTTTTCTGGTTGTCAGAAAATGTCTCCTCTATGAAAAGTTTTTAATGGCTCTCTCAGATAGTACAAAATCAAGTTTAAGGAGCTTACGTTTATCAAAATTGTTGCTCAGTGGCTGAGTTGTGTCCAATTCTTTGTGGCCTTGTGAACAGCAGCACTCTAGGCTTCCCTGTCCTTTGCTATATCCTGGAGTTTGCTCAAACTCATGTCCCTTGAGTCATTGATGCCATCCAGTGATCTCATCCTCTGTTGACCCCTTCTCCTCTTGCACTCAATCTTTCCCAGCATTAAAGTCTTTTCCAATGAGTCAGCTCTTTGCATCAGGTGGCCTAAGTATTGGAGTTTCAGCTTCAGCATCAGTCCATCCAATGAATATGCTGGACTGATTTCCTTTAGGAATGACTAGTTTGATCTTGAAGTCCAAGGGACTCTCAAGAGTCTTTTCAAACACCACAATTCGAAAGAATCAATTCCTCAGTGCTCAGCCTTCTTTATGGTCCAGTTCTCACATCCACACATGACTACTGGAAAAACCATAGCTTTGACTAGATGGATCTTTGTCAGCAAAGTGATATCTCTGCTTCTTAATACACTGTCTAGGTTTGTCATAGCTTTTCTTCCAAGAAGCAAGTGTCTTTTAATTTTGTGGCTGCAGTCACTGTCCACAGAGATTTTGGAGCACAAGAAAATAAAGTCTGTCACTGTTTCTACTTTTTCCCCATCTCTTTGCCAGGGACCAGATCCCATGATCTTGGTTTTTTTGAATGTTGAATTTTAAAACAGCTTTTTACTCTCCTCTTTTACCCTCATCAGGAAACTCTCTAGTTCCTCTTCACACTCTTCATTAAAGTGGTAGCATCTTCATATCTGAAGTTGTTGATACTTCTCCCGGCAGTCTTGATTCCAGCTTGTGATTCATCCAGCCCGGCATTTTGCATATTGTACTCTGCATATAAGTTAAATAAGTAGGATGATGACATTATACAGCCTTGATGTATTCCTTTCCCAGTTTTGAACTAGTCTGTTGTTCTATGTCTAGTTCTAAATGTTGCTTCTTATTCTGCATACAGGCTTCTCAAGAGACAAGTAAGATGGTCTGGGATTCCCATTTGTTTAAAAATTTTCCAGTTTGTTGTCACCCACCCAGTCAAAATCTTTAGCATGGTCAAAATAAGCCCTAATCTATCTTTTCATCACATCTCTCTCTGTTTAACCTTGTACTGCCTACCATTTTACTACTAATTACTGAATATTTTAGAAACGTGGCTTCATTTTCTATCTTTCAAATTATTTCTTTTTATAGGTTTCTTTCTATATTTCTTTTTAGTTCACTTTCATAGGTTTTTTTTTTTTTTAACTTTCATTATTCTTTTGGTTTATGTTTCTAAGATATCCTTCCTGATTCCTATTCACCTCTCTCTCCTAATCTTTCTGGCCACTGACATCCTTTTCATCTTTTATAAATAATTATAATGTTACTTCTATGGTAACATCTTCAATTTACCAGTAAGAATTGTTGTTTCTTTTTTTCCTCTTGAGTCTCAGAATTTATCACATACACTTTTTTAAAGCAGAAAACACAGGATAGTCTCTGCCTTGCTGTGGTAATAAACAGGGCCTGAAATCTCAGCAGTTATCTCAACAATGTTTATTTCTTGCTTACCAAAAAAAACAAATCTGATGTGAGTCTGGTTAACTCCCTAGGGTAGTCATTTCTTTTCTGACTAGGCTGCTTCTAAATTGCGTCCCTGCCCTAGCAACATGAAACTTCCCCAGTCATCGCAACAGGGAAGAATAAACTGGTGGATTGTACAAGCTCTTGACGCCTTAGTTCAGAAGTGATATGTTCAGAATCCATGGACAAATTAGTGACATGATCCAATTTAATGCAAGTGGGCCTAAAATAGAGAAGATGAGTGAATATTAAAGAACATTCATATTAAATACCACAGAGATTTGCTAACATTATAGATATGTATATCATTTGTCATTCGTATATTATGTAAATATATACATATATGTCGGAAAGGCAATGGCACCCCACTCCAGTACTCTTGCCTGGAAAATCCCACGGACAGAGGATCCTGGTGGGCTGCAGTCCATGGGGTCGCTAATAGTTGGACATGACTGAGCGACTTCACTTTCACTTTCCACTTTTATGCATTGGAGAAGGAAATGGCACCCCACTCCAGTGTTCTTGCCTGGAGAATCCCAGGGACGGGAGCCTGGTGGGCTGCTATTTATGGGGACACACAGAGTCGGACACGGCTGAAGTGACTTAGCAGCAGCATACATACGTATATATATATGTATATCATATGCCATTTGTCAGTTTTTGGTTAGACTGTGTGTTCTTTGAGAGAAAAAACCATTATATTCTTCATTTATACACCCTAGAACTTTAGCCAGCATCATATGCTGAGTATGACATAGGTGAGATTTCATTAGCCTGAACTGAATTAAATCACAAGTAGAGTAAGGTGGTACTTTACCTTTGGGGAGAAGAAACAAATTCTGTTCTCCAACTTCCTTATTGTGTTGTGTTCACGCTGACATATAAAGGATGCTGCAAGTTTAAGGGAGTTAGCAAGAACGATGAAGCCAGACTTCCCAGCTTCAAATCCCGGCACTCTGACTCATTCACTGTATGTCTTTGGGAAAAATATTTAATATATTTGTGCACCAGTTTTCTCAAAAGGCAGCTATAAGCATTAAGTTGGTTAGTCAATGTAAAATATGAAAACAGTGCCTAAATGGTAAGGATTTAGCACCTTATATATTTCTATTCATTGGTTACATGAATAAGGTTCCAACGTTTTCCAATTTTTCTTAGAGTCCAAAGTTCTTTCCATGTTGTATCAAGATCTGTATGACACGGCTCTTGCAGCCTCACTCACCTCATTGTCTGCTATTCCCCCCTTTATTAATGGTGCTTCAAGCATTCCAGTCTTTTCTTTCCATTTTGATTTGCTTTGCCATTTGTTTAACCACACCAACTTAACTTCTGCTTTCAGGCCTTTGAACATAGTGTTTCCTAATTTACCGCAGAGCCTCCCTGAACTGAAAAACTGCAGTGCAGCCCCTCTCATCTTTCAGGTCTCAGATCAAATTACCTGATTTGATCAGAAACTTTTCTCTGATTACCCCATCTAAAGTTGCCAGCTACTCTACTCAGTAAAATTCTCAAACACACCTCCATATCGTTGTTGTTTTGGTTGGTTGGTTTGTCTTCGTTGCACTTATCGTGACTTGTACCAATTAAAATGTGAGATCAAGGACTTTTTCTACCTTCCCAATATATGAATTTGCTTAATAGATATAAGTGATTGGTTTATGCATTTATTTACCAATCATTTATGGAATATTATCATGCATTCTTTTAGATGCTAAGAGTAAGAGATTGTTGATTTTTAGAAATGGTAGCTGTAGATTACATCAGAAAGAACTCAGGTAAACTGTGGATGCTCTACCAGATACTCACACAATGGATTCTCCCTGTCACAGGCAGAGAGACTGACAACCTAATGCTTCCCTTTCATTTTGAGTGGTGTACACACTTCTAAAGAGTAGCAGAAGCTGTCACATGAGTTATGATAATGGTTTTGTTACTTTTTTAAAATCTAGATTCTGCAGATATTTATAGCACTGGAGAGGATGAAAGGATGGCTGTGGGTCAGCAATCATATATCATATGACACCTAAGGAGAGAAAGCTTTAGAAAATTCTTCCAAAATTTGCATCATGTCTTGCTTGAAAAGTTGATACTAAATTTTTTCTGAATACTTTATAAAATAAAAAATATCATTCAGTAACCCCTTATTTTAAAAAATACTACTTACATAAACTTGTCAGGAGTATAATGTGCCTAAATAAAGAGTCTAAATTACCCAAATTAAATGCAAAAACATTTAATATCTATCCATTGAATCTACTTCTGCATCATGTATTAAAACAATACAATTTTGATAATTAAAATGCAATAAACAGTGTTTCAGGATTGTTGAAAAGATAATGACAGTACCGCATAAAAGTGCCACGAATTAAAAATTAGGTGACTTGATTATTTGACCTGAGATTGGTCACTACTGCTTGTCTATGAAATGCCCACATGGTCTTTAAGGTCATTTCATAACCAATCGTCTATGAGTGGTGTTTCATTTGCTGAACTCTTGTTATACTACTGGGCTTCCCTGGAAGCTCAGCTGGTAAAGAATCCACCTGCAATGTGGGAGACACTGGTTCGCTACATTTAGTTCCTAATATAGGAATTTTTATAGTTGCCAGATATTTTCATAGGTGCTGTATATATTTCATTTGTTCCCCACTCAAACCGTATGATGTAGGTGCTATTAATATCTCCATATTACAGATAGGGAAATTGAGTGACAAAGAATTTAAGAAATTTTTCAGTGTTACATGACTAGCACCAGAAAACACTCAGTCTGACTTCACTGCCTCTACCCTTGACCACTGTGCTTTGCTTCCTCGCTAAGCACATCACTCAGCTTATTTCATTTAATATAAAATTGTGTCATTTCAACCACAAGTTTTAGAATAGCCAACCAAAACTGATTTAAAAGCAAATACTAGAATAGCCAAATTTAATACTGATTTAAACATTGACCGTATGTGTTATTCCAGATAAAAAAGTTCTCCAGGGTGGTGATATTATCAGAGGTTCAGGCTGTCCATCTTTTTGTTCTCCCGTACTCTGTGAAGTGTTCCCTCTCTCATTGTCAGATGACTGAGACAATTGCAGGCCTCACATTTGAAACTGACCACACTAAGCAAAGAAAGGCAGTGTTTTTGTCCATGAATATATTTGGTGGGAGGGGTGGACAATCTTTCCCAGAAGATATTATGACATTTGCCTCAGTTCAAGGGACCAGAACTGGATCATAAAACCTTAATCTGGCTAAAGGAGGGCTGGAAAGTAAGGATCTGATATTGGGAACCTCTAGAGTAAGAGACAGACTCTGATGGAAAATGACTGTGTATGTAAAAGAGAGAGGGAGCGTGTAAGCCTGGCCGCGTTGGGGGAGGCAGACCACACAGAGTAGGATGCTGTGGGCAAGCAATCTGCAGTGTCCACCATAGGCAAGTGTTACCATCCTTATCTTACAGATGGGAAAACAGACTTCAAGAAGCTAAAAGCTTACCCACAGTTACTTAACTAGTAAGGGACAACGTAGGGCTGAAATCCAGATTAAAGTGCTTCGGTGAGAACTCTAACCACCATGCTGTCCTAACTCCACATTAGCCCATAATGTTGGACATAATATTTGCGTGCATTTCTCCATCTAATGCCCGGGTGGATCCTGCTGTGGTGTGTAACTTGGTGTCTTCATGTTATATTCAGCTTCTCACAAAAGTCTTTTTACCTTTGATTGTTGCATGAATCTTTGGCTACATTTTGTCAGTATTCAACACTATGGCTCTTAATATTTTTCAGTTTCTAAAAGTGTATCCTGCAGTAGTTTAGACAAAAGATACAAGTAAAGATATGTATTAAAATCTCAGCCGAGTCTTGTCTGTATAACTAAAACTGACACATCTTTTTCATTTAAAAAAGAAAACTGCATAACATGAAAGACCATGGATATTTAAAATAAGTTTTCATATTTGTTTATTCTAAAATAAAACCACTATATACAGTCATATCATAAGTTTATTACCCTAACTTAGAGTGCATTTTCTTCCAGTCTTTAAAAAAAGAAATCTTGCTACATAAATGGAATTATAATTTATATTGACATTTGGTATCTTTATGTTTTACTTAACATTGTAATAAAAATAATCTTATGCTTGCCATATGTGCTTTAAAATTATTTAAATATGCAGTGTTTCATCAGAATCATCTTACTTAATCATTCTCTAGTGTTAAACACTGTGTTTTCCATTGTTTTGCTCTTTTAAGCGATGTGTGACTTGCATCTCTATGCATATTTTGATTATTTTCTTAGACTAGATTCCCAGAAGTGGAATGACTAAGTCCAAGAACATGAAGGGTTTTTCTTATTTTTTTGGCTCTCCATGGCTTCTGCCAAGTGGCTTTCTGAAAGGATGCAGTCAATTTATGGTGTGATCAGTAATGTATGGGAACACTCATTTCCATGTTCTAACTCTCAGTGTTAAATGTACTTTCTAGGTTGATACATCAAAGCGAGCCCACATTTTTGTGATGAGAGAGAGAGAGAAAGAAAGGGATTGAAAGAATCATAGATCCTAAGCCCTCTGCGAGTGGCTCACAATTCAAGGGAGACAAGATAAACACAAATAACTGTTGTTAAGATACTGCTGTGGATGCAGAGTGGACAGAGAAACTGTGTGGTGGGAGAAACGTGTGCAGACTATTCCAGAAGCTTGGAAAGGGAGCAAACACTTGAAATACCTCTTTAAAGAGTGAGAAGAAAGATGGGCGGAATGGCTATGGATCTCACAGGTATGAACCAGAGCTCAGAGGGTTGACATGTCAGGACACTTGTTGAAATATGCAAATGTTTGTGGTTTGGGGAGAATCAAGTGGAAGTCAAAGAATGAAAGAAGGAATCCTGTTAAAGTAGAAAATGTAAAATGCTTGGAGAGCATTAGGTGACACACTAGGGAAGTTAGGTCTACTGGAGGTTATGGGAAACCACTGCATAGTATTAAGGAAGGAGGGGGGCAATAGAAACATTTTTTAAGCCAGTGTCTTTCAATATGCAGCTTACAACAGCAGCATCAAAAACTACAGAAATGGGGTTTAGAAATCTGTATCTTAACAAGTCCTGTAAGAGAGTCTGATCCTCAATAAAGTCTGGAAAGCACTGCCTTGAACTGACACTTGGCATCTGGGTAGAAGGTAGCTTTAGTGGGGTATGGTTGAATGGAGGGAGACTAGTCAGGAAGCTGCTGCCAAAGTCAAGAAATGGTGTGTATATGCAGATGACACCACCCTAATGGCAGAAACTGAAGAACTAAAGAGCCTCTTGATAAACTGAAAGAGGAGAGTGAAAAAGGTGGCTTAAAGCTCAACATTCAGAAAACTAAGATCATGGCATCTTGTCCCATCACTTCATGGCATATAGATGGGGAAACAGTGGAAACAGTGGCTGACTTTATTTTGGGGGACTCCAAAATCACTGCAGATAGTGACTGCTACAGTGAAATTAAAAGACGCTTACACCTTGGAAGGAAAGTTATGACAAACCTAGACAGCATATTAAAAAGCAGAGACATTACTTTGCCAACAAAGGTACGTCTCGTCTAGGCTATGGTTTTTCCAGTGGTCATGTATGGATGTGAGAGTTGGACTGTAAAGAAAGCTGAGAGCTGAAGAATTGATGCTTTTTAACTCTAGTGTTGGAGAAGACTTTTGAGAGTCTGTTGGACTGCAAGGAGATCCAATCAGTCCATCTTAAAGGAAATCATTCCTGCATGTTCATTGGAAAGACTGAAATTGAAGCTGAAACTCCAATACTTTGGCCACCTGATGTGAAGAGCTGACTCATTGGAAAAGACCCTGATGCTGGGAAAGACTGAAGGCCAAAGCAGAAGGGGACAACAGAGGATGAGATGTTTGGATGGCATCACCAGCTTCATGGACATGAGTTTTAGTATGCTCCGGGTATTGGTGATGGATAGAGAGGCCTGGCGTGCTGTGGTCCATGGGGTCATGAAGAGCTGGACATGACTGAGTGACTGAACTGAACTGAACTGAACTTTAGCAGTGGGATTGAAACCAATCAGATTGAATGAACTTATGTAGGAAAAGTATGCAAATTGAGAACTTTTAGCTAAGGACAGAATCTGGGAATATACAGATTCTAAAGGAGCAGGCACAAGGAAAGAGAAAAGATACAGTCAGAGAGGAGGGAAAAGAAAGAAGCGGGTGAGTGTCGTAGAAGCCAAGAGCTCCAGAATATAAAGACTGAAAAGCATCTACTGGATTCTGCAATTAGAGCACCACTTTTAACCTTAGAGAAAGCAATGTAGTATAGTATAAATATGGAATCAAATAAAAGAAAGAGAAAAAGGAAATGGGACTTACAAGAACACAAGAAGTTGTGGCACACTACTGCTTTGGAGAATGCTAAATATAAAAATAGGTGCTAGGTCCTGAGGTAGGCACACTTTTTCTGAAAAAGCCAGATAATTTAGGCTTGTAGGCATATGGTGTCTATGACAAAGATACAACTCTACCATTGTAGGGCAGAAAGCAGCCATAGCCCATAGCCAGTACATAAATGGACGTTCATGGCTCTTCCTAGTAAAGTTTTATTAAAAAAAAAAAAAACTTTCTGCTGGTGAGCCACACATTGCCAATCCCTGGGTTAGGCAATTGCTGTCAGAATTAAGAAACGTTTTTTTCGTCTTTTACTTGTTTGCTTTTGTTGTTTTTAAGATGGGAAAGTAATACACGTATTTATAAACTAGAAGGAAAGAGTATGTAGAAATGAAGATATTGGAGGACATACTTCTTATTTTATTTAACAGTCTTTACAAGGCTATGGTTTTTCCTGTGGTCATGTATGGATGTGAGAGTTGGACTGTGAAGAAGGCTGAGCGCAGAAGAATGGATGCTTTTGAACTGTGGTGTTGGAGAAGACTCTTGAGAGTCCCTTGGACTGCAAGGAGATCCAACCAGCCCATTCTGAAGGAGATCAGCCCTGGGATTTCTTTGAAAGGAATGATGCTAAAGCTGAAACTCCAGTACTTTGGCCACCTCATGCGAAGAGTTGACTCATTGGAAAAGACTCTGATGCTGGGAGGGATTGGGGGCAGGAGGAGAAGGGGATGACAGAGGATGAGATGGCTGGATGGCATCACTGACTCGATGGACGTGAGTCTGAGTGAGCTCCGGGAGTTGGTGATGGACAGGGAGGCCTGGCGTGCTGCGATTCATCGGGTCGCAGAGAGTCAGACACGACTGAGCGACTGAACTGAACTGAACTGAACTCTTACTATGTTCCAAGCATTATGCTAAGTACTAAGACTTTAGAAATAAACAAGAGACAAGGTCACTGCTTTCAAGGAAGCACAAGAAGTCAACAAATAACAGGTAAATAAGGGACACTAGGTGATGATAACTGCCATAAAAAAAAAACAAAAACAATAAAACAGTGTGTTGTTATGGACCGTGCCAGCTGGGTTACTCTGGGTTTGTAATAAGGAAAGTCCTCTCTGAGGACATGGAATGGCTAGAAAATGTTATAGAAAGAGGTAGTAACTGGCAGGATAAATCCCTAATTAGGCAGGAAAAGAGGGACCAGATGGAAGAAATGGGGTTCAGTGGAGAACTACTAATATGATTAGACAAAAAAATAGGTGGAAGGGTTGGGTATATATCTCTTGCAGGCCATAGACAGAGCCAGCAAGAGACAGAATTCATCTTGAGATATCATGATGATCTAAGAAGAAAGGTTTTCCATCTAGAGGGTTAGAGTGAAGTCAAATAGAGGGTTGGGTTGAAAAGCGACTGAAGGGGCTGGGAAAAAGAAATTCACTGGCGTCAAATAAAGAATTGGAAGACGGTTGTGATGGCTGTCCCTCCATACTGGCTACATATATAAGAAATGTCTGACTATAGGATGCTGCCAACACTTTTAGGAAGAGGGATTTGTGGCATGTTCTATAGAGCATGTGGTATACTTCAGACACACTTAGCCCTGCTCAGCGAACTATACCCATGTTATACTTAAAGCGTCCAAGGTAGAGAGTATAAATTTTCCAGAGAGGTGAGCTCATTAAAGGGAATACATTTCTGGAAATATATTCAAAGACTAGGAACTAAGGAAGCAATTTATATAGCCTAGCTTGGTCAATCATAATTACTAAAATCCAATAAAATCATAATTGCTGATAACCTATATAATATTCAAAAATGCACAGAAAGTGTGCTTCAGCAAGTGCCACAAAGCAGAGAGGGTGGTAACACTTGTCAGAAAAGGGGCACTCTGGAAAATCACAAAATCTAAGAGAGAGAAGAGTCAGAAGAGGTCCAGAGTCTGGCAAATAGAATAAGGTAAAAAGTCAGGCGTTGGCCAGTTGGAAGGAGTGGGGGTTTCATACTCTGAGCTCTAGGGGTTATATGGATAGAAAGAAAACAGCGAAATTCTGGACCTTGGAACCTAATTCCTCAGCTAAATGAACCTTGAGAATTGAGGCTCAGATGGAGTGTAGTATCATAGAAGTTTCTCTTCCAAGAAACTCAGAGATGAGGTTATATTTCCCCAAAAGCTAGCTTGCAAGGAATTGAAAAGAAAATCCTGGAGACAAATTCTATGGAAATATTGAAACAAAATATAGGCACACTATCAAAATAAGCCAACAATCTGAACAACAGCTGAAAAAAGGAGGAGGAGATTTCTGAAAAGTCTGAAGTCTTGATGTAACCAGACAGGACCCAAACAGCGAATAATTGGATCTGGGAGGCATCCTGGCCTCTCTGGCATGGTGGACTAACAGACATGCTAGCATTCTTGCTCAAGAAGTATTCATATTTCCACTTTTAGATATAGGGAAGAATTCATTTTTAAACCCAATTGATAACTGGACAAGAGCTATCTCAATACTGTTTTCATGGTTCCTCCATGTTTCCAGGATTTGAGCTATTTATCCCACTATAAAAAGTGGGAACAGGACCAGAACCAGTCAATGGTAACTGATCACAAAGATGACATATTAGCACAGAATTACTGATTTTAGGTAAGGTTTCTAGCACTCCTAGGATTTTCTAGCATTCCATAGAGATTTCCTTCCTATTCCATAATGTATATAATGTGTCAAATTTCATTTGTGTATCAAAGAGATGCATAAAAACCTATAAAATAAAAACCCTATATAGTGTTACAGTATTGATGCAGTATGTCAGTGTAGCAAGATGTGTTGAACAGACTTTTGGTGCCATGAGATAATAATAAACATAAGGAACAACTGAGATTCTATGATCAAAAACATAGGAACCACTAGGTTCAATATAATTAAATATTTCCTTTATTAGTAGGTCTTCTCAGAGCCATTGACATGCTAATTTTACTGTGATTTTCCAAAGCACTTATAGAGAATAGGCTATTTATCAATTTATTTGGCCATGAAACACATTTTGAAAAAGCAGTTAGTGGGGTTATTTTTCCATAGAAAACACTTCATAAATTATTTTACATTTAATTTTTTTAAATAATATTTTTAAAAAGATGTGCTGTCACTTTCTTATCTGTAGGATCAATATATTACTCATTCAAGATAAAAAATCCTAGAGAAAATTTTGCACAGCCATCCAGGGAGATACATACAAGATGCCTAAAATAGTCTTGTCCATAAAAGCTCTACCTAGAAGTCTATTAACAGGAAAAGAGACATATATGTTTTGCTGTATTCACACAAAAGGAAAATTATACAACTATGAAACTAAAAAATAAATAACATCTCACACAGCAACAGAGGTGAATCTTAGAAACACAATATTTTGTCCAAAAAGTCATGTTTCAGAAGACTACATACAGTATGAAACCATTTTTATAAGACTTAAATATCAGCAACATTAAATGTCCTAGTTAAGATAAAAAATTACATGATAAAACCATTTTTAAAAGCAGTGGGATGCCAAACTAAATTTAGAGTGGATAGGGGAAGTAAGAGGATTGAATAAAGGAACACACTAATAGATAGTATGGTATTGATAAGTCCTAGTTCTTAACTGGGAAATTATTTATGGGGGTTCATTTTATTTTTATGTTTCATAATACACATATGTTTTGCTTTTCTATTGTGTGTATCAAATGTTATATATTTAATATGTATAAATTTTAAAAATTATATATGTTTAAATATATGCAGCCATGAAATTAAAAGATGCTTACTCCTTGGAAGAAAAGTTATGACCAACCAAGACAGCATATTAAAAAGCAGAGACATTACTTTGCCAGCAAACGTCCATCTAGTCAAGGCTATGGTTTTTCCAGTAGTCATGTATGGATGTCAGAGTTGGACTATAAAGAAAGCTGAGTGCAGAAGAATTGATGCTTTTGAACTGTGGTGTTGGAGAAGACTCTTGAGAGTCCCTTGGACTGCAAGGAGATCCAATCTGTCCATCCTAAAGGAGACAGTCCTGGGTGTTCATTGGAAGGACTGATGTTGAAGCTAAAACTCCAATACTTGGCCACCTGATTCGAAGAGCTGACTCATTGGAAAAGACTCTGATGCTGGGAAAGGTTGAGGGCAGGAGGAGAAGGGGACGACAGAGGATGAGATTGTTGGATGCATCACCGACTCAATGGACATGAGTTTAGGTAAACTCCGAGAGTTGGTGATGGACAGGGAGGCCTGGCGTGCTGCGGTTCATGGGCTTGCAAAGAGGTGGACACGACCAAGCGACTGGCCTGAACTGAACTGAAGGACCCTCAGCATCCAGGCTGTCTAATGCAGTGGTTCTCAGAGTGTGGTTTCCTAGACCAGGAGCATCAAGTGTCACCTGGGAAGCTGTCAGAAATGCAAATTGTTAGGCCTTACCCTAGACCTACTGAATTTAAAACCCTTGAGGGTAGAGCCCAGTAATCCGTTTTATCGACCATCCAGTTAATTTGACACTCAAAAAGTTTGAGACCTACTGCTCTAGAATAATTGAGAAATTCTCACACAAAGAACAAAACTGTATTGGTTACAAGATTGTTTTAACCAAGGCATCTCTGTGGTTCATATATGTTTTTATCCTTTTTAAGCTTCTTAATTAAGAAAGTTCATTCAGAATGGCTTTCATCCCCAAAATGACAGTCTTTTCTATCTTTTACCTGGTTTGCTAACCAAATATTAATACAAAAGTGCAAAATAGGAGCTTCTCAGGAACCATTCTGCACAGAAGGGAGTGGTAGAAATTTGAAACTAATTTAACAGTAAAGTATGTTGTTTCATGATTTCCCTCAAGGTTCGGGGGAGGGGAAAAGAATTCATTGCTGTCTTTCCTGAGTGCAGATTTTTTAAACTGTTAATGTTTAGAGTGGTGATCTGTGAGAACTCTGGGGTACTTTGGAAAAGAAGATAGATCCTCCTCTCAAAAACATTAAAAATTATCCAAGGCAAATATGGACATTCAGGGATTTTCCATATGTAAAAGAAATCTTCCTTTCCCCAGGAGCTCTGGCTTCACAGGATAATTTATGTAGAAAATAAGGAATTCCATGAGGAAAGGATACAATATTTTACATTAGCAGAAGAATATGGATAAAAATTCTTGCCAAGAAAGGTTGGCTTCAAGGAGTCTTAGAAAATACAAAAAAAAAAACTTTTAAATTTCAAGAAATTCTTAGAAGTTCTGAAGAATTCAGAAATTCTAAAACAAAGATAAGAGAAAGAAGTAGGGGGTTTATAAGTGTCTATGAGGTGGCAATGGCACCCCACTCCAGTACTCTTGCCTGGAAAATCCCATGGATGGAGGAGCCTGGTGGGCTACAGTCCATGGGGTCGCTAAGAGTCGGACACAACTGAGCGACTTCACTTTCACTTTTCACTCGCATGCATTGGAGAAGGAAATGGCAACCCACTCCAGTGTTCTTGCCTGGAGAATCCCAGGGACGGGGGAGCCTGGTGGGCTGCCGTCTATGGGGTCGCACAGAGTCGGACACGACTGAAGCGACTCAGCAGCAGCAGCAGCAGCAGGAGGTGGAAAGAAGGACTTTCAGAATAGTGGGAAGAAACCAAGCAAGCGACTTGATATTACTTAAGACATCTCCATACTCTTTATTGTTCTTGAGTACATTGTTGCTCAGTATTTAAATGTGTGCTTGTGCTCTGTTTTCCCACAAAACTAATAGGCAAAGAAAACAGTCGTAGAAATTGTCTACTTTCTATCACAACACATTCAGAGAAAGACTATAGTCAATGAATCTTTGCAAATCAAATTATTTTACTTCATAGCTAAAATGCTGTAACAGAGTGACAAGTTCCCATACAATCTCAATGTTAGATACATAATAGACTTGTCTGATAATGGAACTTAGGTTCAAAGATACACATTTCAACCTCACTGATTATCATAGCTGCCACCTTCTGCAATCTTAGGATATCATTCTCACTGCAGTCTATTTGAATAAAACTCCCTGAAGTTAAACATCAGTATGGCTCTGAACTATTTAAATGTCATAAAAAATAATACACATTAGAACTAGAAGCTTAAAATTCATCTTATTTAATGCATCCATTTTGTTGATGAGAAAACTGAGGCTGCTGAAATCACAGTTACCTGGAAAAACCAGAATTAAAGAACAGATTTTGTGACTCATGTGCAGTAAAAACAAAACCCCTCTCTTCCATCACAGCTTTTACTGCTCTCCAACTGGCTCACTGTGTTCTAGTCACATTGTGATGGCTAGATTCCATGGGCAAGTGTCCCAGCAGAAGCCTCATAGCCTTTTGTGACCTAGCTTCAGAAGTCATAAAGCAGCACTTCCACCATAGTCAAAAGTTCATCAGGATTCGAGAGAAGGGAAAAACAGGACCAACCATCTGATAGAAGCAATGCCATAGTCACACCAAAGGAGCACAGAAGGCCAGGGGATATTACGGTGATCACCTTTGGAAAATACAGTCTGCCCCGGATTGAACACATTTGTCTAATTTTGTTCCCTCCTGAAATTCACTAAGATAATAGCAAATTGATTTCCCACCCAAGGCATATCAACCCCAAAACACAGGAAGAATGAAAGAAGCAGCAGCAACAAACTTTTAGAAGTTGGAAAGCAGATGTTCAACTGAAAAAAGGTTTAACAGACCCCAGAGAGCAGAATCTTATCCTAGCAACTCAGAAAGCTAAAAACTCATCAGATTTCTAACACAGAATTCTCAAAAACCTAAGGATACGGTAGTGTCAGGTACCACTGTAAGTGAGACTAGAAGGAGAGAGCTGAAATGAGGAGGACTTTAAGTAGCAGGCAAATCCCTAGATCTGCTTCCCAGCTTAAGACAATCAAATGACCGCGCTTCTTGAATATTTGCTCAATAGGGAAGCGTGTTCTCCTAAAATGATGAAACAAGGGGGCTTTGGACCCCTTACAGGGTGGATGGCAAAGATAGCTTGATGAAACAGAAAGACAAGTATGAGCACCATGACCGAGTCCCCCAGCTCTCCTCCCCTCGTTGGCTTCCTAGCAACTAGCAACTAGGCCATCATCCTCCAGCACAGGACTAGAAACGCTCTCTCTGACGGTTCAGACCACTTCAAGAGAATGTATCCAGAGGTCACAAAAGTGAAAAGTGTACCTATATCCTTCTGCCCTGAGGTTCACAGGTGATAAAATGGACTCACGTATCAGAGCTTCCAGTCACAGTTTTTGGTCCCAGAGAATTGTTAGACATCTGAGGAATGCCCACAATGTGAAAAGTATGAAAAATATAAAAAGCAACTTGGGAGAAGCAGACTGTGTACAAGGAAGAGAGCTTAGAAGATATATGTATTATTAGTATCCGCTGAAATGCAAGAGAAGATAGTATAACTTTGCAGAAAAGGAATAAAATGCTATAATAAAAAAGAACATTCTGAGAACCAAAAGAGTGCTTCCACAGTTAAAATATTGGCTCAGATGGTAAAGAATAGAAGATAAAGTTTAAATTTTTTTCTAAATTTAAAATAAAACAGCAGAACAAGGGTTGTAAGGACCCTTAGCTCACTTGACTTGGAAGGAGATAACACATTGGAGCTAGTAAACTGAAAAACAGATTTAACAAAATTGTTTCAAATTATAACATAACAACTTATAGAAATAAAAGCCTGTTTAGACACCAATTATCAAAGACAAAAATACAAAGAAAGCATTGATTTCATACAGCATAAAAGAAATGAGAAGAGTAGCAAAAAGTAATTTTAAGTCAGAAGAAAAATAACAAGAAAATGAAAGAATCAATTCAAAAAGTCTACTATCCAAAAAAAAAAAAAAGTTTCAGAAGTGTAAAACTGAAGGGAAAAAAAGTGGGAAGAAAATGATAAATAAAATGATTTTTAAAAATTTTTCCAAAACTCAAAGAACTTAAGTTTTCAGGCTGAAAGACCAACAACATGCCCAGTGAATGCAGACAGATCTTATCACTGTACATCATTGTGATACTTCAGAACACAAGGGGAAGATTCAACAAGGTCCCAGAGAGACAAAGAGAGACCACCTAAAATGGAACAGAAATTAACATGGCTTCAGGTCTTTGTCAGAGTAACTCTGGAAACTGGGAGCACTAAAAGTCAAAAGAGAAGAGCTTTCAGATTGCCGATGAAAAATAAGGAAAGAATCCAATGTCAAGATGAAGTATCAGTAAAAAGGAATAGAAGTAAAGATATTTTCACATGAGACGAAGCTTCAAAATTCTTACCCCCGTGCGTCCTTTCTCAAGGATCTTCTGGACAGAGATGATCTACCAAAATAAAATTGAAACAAAGATGAAAATTCACGAGAAACAAGAAGAGAATGGGAAGAAGAGGTGAGTCCCAGGATGGCGGTGACAGAAGAGGCCACAGTGACCGCTGAGTAATCAGACTCAGGGCTTCCCAGGTGGCGCTAGTGGTAAAGAACCCGCCTACCCACGCAGGAGACATAAGAACCAAGGGTTCCATCCTGGGTCAGGAAGTTCCCCTGGAGGAGGGCATGGCAACTCACTCTGGTATTCTTGCCTGGAGAATCCCATGGACAGAGGAGCCTGGAGGGTTACAGTCCACAGGGTCGCAAAGAGTTGGACACAACTGAAGCAACTTAGTATGTGTGCAATCAGACATAGAGGGTACACAGTCCCGACTGAAGTGGGTCAGAGGGCTCAAGGAAATACTTCTTCTGGAAAAATAAATTAATAGAACACTTGATGCATAAGAGTTTGTGGTTGAAAAAGATATGAGCATAGAAAATGAAGCAAAATTAGACCATTTTTTGCTTCATAAATAAATTAAATTTGTGCCAACACACACACTTTTGATCAATTAATCTGTAACAGAGGCAAGAATGTGCTAATGGATAAAAGTCAGTCTCTTTTCAATAGTGGGGCCAGGAAAATTGGACAGCTACATATAAAAGCTTGAAATTAGAACATTCTCTTACAGAATATACAAAAAGTAAACTCAGAGTGGGTTAAAGGCCTAAAATGAAAGTGAAGTGAAAGTCTAAAATGAGAGTGAAATGAAAGTCGGTCAGTCGTGTTTGATTCTTTGCAACCCCATGAACTATACAGTCCATGGCATTCTCCAGGCAGAATGCTGGAGTTGGTAGCCTTTCCCTTCTCCAGGGGATCTTCCCAACCCAGGGGTTGAACCCAGGTCTCCCATATTGCAGGCAAATTCTTTACCAGCTGAGCCACAAAGGAAGACCAAGAATATTGGAGTGGGTAGCCTATCCCTTCTCCAGCAGATCTTCCCGATCCAGGAATTGAACCAGAGTCTCCTGCGTTTCAGGTAGATTCTTTACCAGCTGAGCTATCAGGGAAGCCCTAAAGACCTAAGTGTAAGACCAAATAACCATAAAGCTCCTAGAGGAAAAAGTAGGCAGAACACTCTTTGACACAAATCATGGCAATATGTTTTTCAATCCATTTCCTAATGCATTTCCTAAAGCAAAAATAAATGACTTAATTAAACTTAAAAGCTATTACACAGCAAAGGAAATCATTGACAAAACAAAAAGACAACCTACTGAATGGGAGAAAATATTCGCAAATGATATGACCAATAAAGGGTTAATATCCAACATACATAAACAACATACATCAACATACATTAAAAAGTGCTAACAGGGATGTGAAAAGATATGAAACATCACTAATCATACAGTTAAGTTCAGTTCAGTCACTCAGTTGTGTCCTACTCTTTGTGACCCCATGGACTGGAGCACGCCAGGCCTCCCTGGCCATCACCAACTCCCAGAGTTTATCCAACTCATCTCCATTGAGTCGGTGATGCCATCCAACCATCTCATCCTCTGTTGTTCCCTTCTTCTCCTCCCCTTAATCCTTCCCAGCATCAGGTCTTTTCCAATGAGTCAGTTCTTCACATCAGGTGACCAAAGTATTGGAGTTTCAGCTTCAACATCAGTCCTTCCAATGAACACCCAGGACTGATCTCCTTTAGGATGGACTGGTTGGATCTCCTTGCTGTTCAAGGGACTCTCAAGAGTCTTCTACAACACCACAATTCAAAAGCATCAATTCTTCAGTGCTCCGCTTTCTTTAGAGTCCAACTCTCACAACCATACATGACTACTGGAAAAGGACAGCCTGACTAAATGGACCTTTGTTGGCAAAGGTACTGTCTCTGCTTTTTAACATCCTGTCTAGGTTAGTCATGGCTTTTCTTCCAAGGAGTAAGCGTCTTTTAATTTCATGGTGGCAATCACCATCTGCAGTGATTTTGGAGCCCAGAAAAATAAAAGTCAGCCACTTTCCATTGTTTCCCCATCTGTTTGCCATGAAGTGATGGGACCAGATGTAATGATCTTTGTTTTCTGAATGTTGAGCTTTAAGCCAGCTTTTTCACTCTCCTCTTTCACTTTCATCAAGAAGCTCTTTAGTCTTTCTGCACTTTTTGCCATAAGGGTGGTGTCATCTGCATATCTGAGGTTATTGATATTTCTCCCAGCAATCTTGATTCCAGCTTGTGCTTCATCCAGCCCAGCATTTCTCATGATGTACTCTGCATGTAAGTTAAATAACAGCCTTGACGTACTCCTTTTCTTATTTGGAACCAGTCAATTTTTCCATGTCCAGTTCTAACTAATCATTAGAACTAATCATTAGGGAAATGTAAATTAAAGCCACAATGAGATATTACCTCCCACATGTCAGAATGGCTACCATCAAAAAGACCACAAACAATACATGTTGGTGAGGATGTGGAGAAAAGAGAACGCTTGTACATGGTTGGTGGGAATGTAAATTGGTGCAATCACTGTGGAAAACAGTATGGCAGTGTCTCAAAAAACTGAAAAGAGAACTACCATTTGAGCCAACAATTCCATTCTTGGGTATATACATATCCAAAAAAAAGCAAAACACTAATTTGGAAAGATAACATGCATGCCAACATTCATAGCAGCATTATTTACAGTTGCCACAATGTGGAGGAAACATTTGCTAAAATAGATTTTAGGGGCTCTCATTATGTACAAAAAATGGAAATGTGAGACGATATGTTAATTAGCTTGTCTGCAGTAATCCTTTCTCCGTGCATATGGACAATTCTACCCACCAATGAGTTTCAGTTTGTTCACAAGTCCAACAAAGTTAGCCAGGTACCCACTAAACAATCAGTACTGTACGGTCATAGGTTGGTAATATTTTTCACACAAATAACACGTAAAAATGAACAAATGCAAAAGTAAAACTTTTTTTCTTACAGCACAGTACCTTGAAAAGTCCAGTAGTACAGTACAATAGCTGGCACGCAGGGGCTGGCATCAAGTGAACAGGCAAGGAGAGTTCCTGACTGGAGGAGGGAAAAGAGGTGGGAGACGGTCGAGCTGGAGGATTGTCAGGAACAAGAGAAGAAGGGCAAGCTCCAGTTTCACTCATACCTGATGTTGATGGCACACGTTCTGGTTCCCTGCTGGATTCAATTCTATCTGCCCTCTTAAAAAAAAAAAAAAAATATATATATATATATATATATATATATATATACAGTGATTTCCAGGTTGTGTCTCTTTTTTCCTTGCCACTGATGGCTCAGTAGCGCTGGATTGCATTCTGAATGGCTGCTGCAGCCTTCACGTGCTGTTCTACATTCAGGTCCCTGTGCCTCAAAAAGCTACCTGCCTCCTCAAATATTGAAAATCCCCTTGTCATTCCCTGCATCATGAATCCCTTCCGTTCTCCAGTGACTTCTGCTTTCCCTCGCCTCTCTTGATCCTTACTCTGGGCCCCCGATTCCATCAGGTCTTCGTCATTACAGTATGTGCCTTCATCAGTAATATCTCAAAGCATTTCAGGAAATTCCCAGGCAGCTACCACGGGCACACTCGCGGCCCTGCCCTTTGCTTTTATGTTTTGAAGGTTGGCTGTAGCCTTGAATCGGTAAAACTAGCCATGGCCGGCATTAAAGGTTACACCCTTTTATTCTTCACTGTGTTTCCTCTTTCAGTCTTCATAAAGGTTGTTAGCTTTCTGTTGAATCAGCATTAAGCTGAGCAGGACTTGATGCTGTTGTATCCGCACACAGAGAAAGTTTCTCCCTCTCGCCCATCACTTTTCACATTTATTTGATATTATTGTCTACATCATCAGCACAGCAGACTTCATACGTCCCATGATCTTGTTCCAGTGGTTAATGATTCATGTTATAAGAATAGGCAACGTCTACCATCTTTTCTCCTTACTTCACACTCAGTTATTTTCACTTTTGTTTCCATAATTATTTCTTGATGCTTCTTATCTGTACCAGCTACATCACCACTGCTTTTCCACTTGCTTTCAGGACATCCTGGACTTGGAATAAAGACGCTATACCTTGCGCTTTCTAAGTACTGTACAATAAAGTTCACAAAGACACAACCATCTTAAAAAGGCTGCACACACATTTCACTGTACATCGGATATGTGAACTAACTTACTTGTTTAGACACGTGAACGTGTGTTTGAAAGTTCACAACTTAAATGTTCAACTGTATGAGACTTACTGTATGTCAAATCATCCTGTTGCACACTTTAAATTACACAATTTTAATTAAAAAGTTTAAGAAATAATTGGTTCAAACTCCTACATGTAACAACTGATGATTAGGCTGTAAAATCAGATAATGGGAATTTGCTTACATATCCCTTTAATTGAATAATGGACACCAAATAAATATGCATGAAAGATACTCTGAGTAAAAAATATCTATAAGAGAAAAAACTATGGTAACACCACTCATTATTCATGGTATTATTTCTGCTGTTCAGTCACTAAATCATGTCTGACTCTTTGCAACCTTGTGGACTATCATAAGTCAGGCTCCTCTGTCCTCCATCTCCAGGAGTGTGCTCAAATTCATGTCCATTGAGTTGGTGATGCTACCTAACCATCTCATCCCCTGCTTCCCTCTTCTCCTTCTACCTTCAATCTTTCCTAAATCAAGGTCTTTTCCAAAAACATCTCTTTTCTCATCAGGTAGCCAAAGTATTAGAGCTTCAGCAGTAGTCCTCCCAATGGGTATTCAGGGTTGATTTCCCTTAAGATTGACTTTTGTGATCTCCCTGCTGTCCAAGGGACTCTCAGGAGCACTTCTCCAGCACCACAATTTGAAAGCATCCGCTTTTCAGCCCTCAGCCTCCTTTATATCCACCTCTCACATTCATACATGGCTACTGAAAAACCATAGCTTTGGCTATATGAACCTTTGTAGGCAAAGTAATATCTCTGCTTTTTAATACACTATCATAGCTTCTTGTCATAGCTTTCCTTCCAAGAAGCAAGCATCTTTTAAATTCATGGCTTCAGTCACTGTCCACAGTGATTTTGAAACCCAAGAAAATAAAATCTCACTGCTTCCACTCTTTCCCCTTCTATTTGCCATGTAGTGATGGGACCAGATGCCATGAGCTTAGTTTTTTGAATGCTGAGTTTGAAGCCAACTTTTTCACTCTCCTCTTTCACCCTGGTTAAGAGGCTCTTTAGTTCCTCTTCGCTTTCTGCCATACAGGTGGTATCATCTGCATACCTGAGGTTGTTGATATTTCTCCCGGCAATCTTGATTCCAGCTTCTGAGTCATCCAGCCTGGCATTTCACATGATGTACTCTGCACAGAAGTTAAATAAGCAGGGAGACAATATACAGCCTTGACATACTCCTTTCAAAATTAGGTCAGTTGTTCCATGTCTGGTTCAAACTGTTGCTTCTTGACCCACATACAGGTTTCTCAGGAGGCAGGTAAGGTGGTCTGGTACTCCCATCTCTTTTAAGAATTTTCCACAGTTTCCACACAAAGGCTTTAGCATAGTCAGTGAAGCAGAAGTATATGTTTTTCTGGAATTCCCGTGATTTCCCCATGATCCAATGAATGTCAGCAATTTGATGTCTGTTTCCTCCGTCTCTGAGAGCCAGCTTATACATCTGGAAATTCTCAGTTCACATACTACTGAAGCCTACCTTGAAGAATTTTAAGCATTATCTTGCTAACATGTTAAATGAGCCCAGTTGTATGGTAGTTTGAACTTTCTGTGGCATTGCCCTTCTTTGAGATTGGATTGAAAACTGACCTTTTCCAGTCCTGTGGCCACTGCTGAGTTTTCCTAATTTGCTGACATATTGAGTGCAGGACTTTAACAACGTAATCTTTTAGGATTTTAAATAGCTCAGCTGGAATTCCATCAGCTCCACTAGCTTTGCTTTAGTAACGCTTCCCAAGGCCCACTTGACTTCACACTCCAGGATGTCTGGCTCTAGGTGAGTGACCACCCATCATGGTTATCTGGGTCATTAAGACCTTTTTTGTATAGTTCTATGTTTTCTCACTACCTCTTCTGCTTCTGTTAGTTCCTTACCATTTCTTTCCTTTATTGTGCCTGTTGTTGCATGAAATGTCCCCTTGGTATCTCCAATTTTCATGAAAAGATCTCTAATCTTTCCCATTCTATTGTTTTCCTCCATTTCTTTGCATTGTTCATTTAAGAAGATCTTATCTCTCCTTGCTATTCTCTGGAACTCTGCATTCAGTTGGGTATATATTTCCCTTTCTCCCTTGCCTTGCTTCTCTTCTTTCCTCGGCTATTTGTAAAGCCTCCTCAGACAACTGCTTTTCCTTCTTGCATTTCTTTTTCTTTGGGATGATCCTGTTCATTGCCTCCTGTACAGTGTTATGAACTTCCATCCATAGTTCTTCATGTACTCTGTCTACCAGATTTAATCCCTTGAATATATTTGTGACATCCATGGTATATTCATAAGGGATTCAATTTAGGTCATACCTGAATGGTGTGGTAGTTTTCTCTACTTTCTTCAACTTGTCTTAATTTTGCAATAAGGAACTCATGATCTGAGCCACAGTCAGCTCCAGGTCTAGCTTTTGCTGACTGTATAGAGCTTCTCATCATTGGCTGCAGAGAACATAATTTTATTTCAATTTTGACCATCTGGTGATGTCCACATGTAGAGTGGTCTCTTGGGTTGTTGGAAAAGAATGTTTGCTGTGACCAAGGTATTCTCTCTATGAGACTCTCTTAGCCTTTGCCCTGCTTCATTTTGTACTACAAGGTCAAACTTGCCTGTTAACCCATTTATCTCTTGACTTCCTATTTTTGCATTCCAATCCCCTGATGAAAAGGACCCTGAGTTCTATTCCTGCTTCAAGAAGATCCCCTGGAGAAGGGATCGGCTACCCACTCCAGTATTCTTTCCTGGAGAGTCACATGGAAGAGGAGTCTGGCAAGCCACAGTCCATGGGGTTGCAAAGAGTTGAACATGATTTAGTGACTCACACATGATGAAAATGACATCTTTCATTGATATTAGTTCTAGAAGATCTTGCAGATCTTCATAGAACTGGTCACATTCAGCTTCTTTGGCGTTAGCGGTTGGGGCATAGACTAGATTTACTGTAATGTTGAATGGTTTGCCATGGAAACAAACCAAGACAGTTCTGTCATTTTTGAGACTGCACCCAAGTACTGCATTTTGGACTCTTTCATTGACTATGAGGGCTACTCCATTTCTTCTAAGGGATTCTTGCCCACAGTAATAGATATAGTGGTCATCTGAATTAAATTTGCCCCTTCTTGTCCATTTTAATTCATTGATTGAAGATGTCCATGTTCATTCCTGTAATCTCCTGCTTTTCCACATTCAATTTACTTTGATTCATGGACCAAACTTTCCAGGTTCATTGTTCTTTTTTTAATATAAATTTATTTATTTTAATTGGAGGTTATATCTGTGATGGATTCATGTTGATGTATGGCAAAACCAATACAATATTGTAAGGTTCACTGTTTTCTATAGCATAGGACTTTATTTTCACCACCAGACATACCCACAACTGATTGTCACTTTCACTTTGGCCCAGCCACACCACCCTTTCTGGAACTATTATAGTAATTGCCCTCCACAAGTCTTCCCCAGTAGCACATTGCACACCTTCCAACCTGGGGCGGGGGGGGGTGGGGGTTCATCTTCACCAGTGTCATATCTTTTTGCCTTTTCATACTGTCCATGGGGTTCTCTAGGCAAGAATATTGAAGTAGGTTGCCATTTCCGCCTCCAGGGAACCACATTTTATGAGTACGCTTCACTAAGACCCGTCCATCTTGGGTGGTCCTGCATGGTTTGGCTCATAGCTTCATTAAGTTACACAAGCCCTTTCACCACAAGGCTGCGATCCATGGAGGGGGCCATTCATGACAGCTTCAAGCAAAATCAAACAGAAAAAAAAAAAAAAAAAAAACAGGAACAAAACAATCTTTTGTGGAATTATGCATTTTGTATTAATGTTTCATCCAAAATAAAATTCCTCTTACAAACCTTCTCTGTGTTGTTTCCAAATTAGCCTTCTGGTTGGTACCAGCTCAGTATATTACATTTATCTTGAAAACACTGTTAGTAACTGTTTACTTCATGCCTATAACCATAGCCTTCTGTGTGCTTGCAGCCCAGTTGATCCATTCATTTTAACCATCTTATCAAAAGTGCAGAAATGATAATAAATGTAACCCAAATGAAAAAACTGCTTCCCCCCAATGTGATGTACTTAAAGAGATTAAGTATCCTCCTCTATGTCAAATGAATGTCATCCTCATTTCCCAAAAGCAATTTTAATATGTTTAGCACCATGGGTTATGCATTTCTGAAAAACAGACAATCTGGAAACCCGCTTTACTGCAACATATATCATAAAACAGGCACCAATTCATTCCTTTCTAAGTCTAATCTGCCTATTGTTGCTGAGATTTTCAACTTTCTTTGCATTCTGCATGACAGGTTTAAGTGAAAGACAATGCAAAGACACATAAAATACTTCACTACATTAAACCTAACACCCTAAGCATAGCAGAAACTCTTGCATTTCTTAGAAGCCTCTACCTTATACTTCTTATGATTTGTTTTGAGATTATATTTTGTGCACTCCTCAAAGAAAGTATTCAGAAACCCAACTGGGGTTTGAGAGATTAATAAATATTGAATCTTCAGTCATTAAAAAAAAAAAGTCACACAGATGTTAAAAACATTTTGAGCATGAACTCTATGCCAAAAGTTTCAGTGATATCATATAAATGGATACTAAGTAGTGAAAAGCTATCATCTTAGCATCCTCTTGTCTGAAGGCTTGATCATAATCCAGCAAGTATCCTTCAATCTGTAAATTATTAACTACAGCTAAAAGGAGATTTTGAAATTTCATAGTGACTCATAGTCACTCGTGATTTTTGATATTTGCATAAATAAAACCTTGAAGATTTACATATTTGTCCTACTTATGCAAAAAGAAGATTAAATGTTTATCTAAATCACCATACTCCAAGATGTATAGCAAAGGCTGTACTAGGCCAAAATCTGATTTATGTGAGGGAAGTTAGAGAAAAGCACTTATGGCATGAGTAAATATACATAGAAAAAACTCTGGCAAGTTAGCTCTAAAAATGGATGGGGAAAAAATAGGAACAGGAAATGAGAGAAAAATAGAAAAATCATTGGAAGTTATGGTATAACTTAGAAGGTCTAGACGACTCATTGTCCGACTCTGTCAATTTCTTTCTCAATGAAACATCCCTGTTTAAAAATAGCTGATATTATGCTGCCTTTAATATGCAGAGTACACATTAAAGTTTAAAGACAAAAGTACATTTGAAAAGCAAATTTTAAATTATTACTAAACTGATCAGGTAAATTAATAATGTGGGTATGTGTGAATAGAACCCAGGTCTCCCGCATTGCAGGCAGACACTTTACCATCTGAGCCACCAGGGAAGCCCATATATGTATATGCATATAAGCATATATAGAGATTCATCATCCATGAAAAAAATACCAAGTGATTCCTATGCTAAGACACAATACCCAAATACGAATAAGGCAATAGCACCCCACTCCAGTACTCTTGCCTGGAAAATCCCATGGATGGAGGAGCCTGGTGGGCTGTAGTCCATGGGGTCGCTAAGAGTCAGACACGACTGAGCAACTTCACTTTCACTTTTCCTTTCATGCATTGGAAAAGGAAATGGCAACCCACTCCAGTGTTCTTGGCTGGAGAATCCCAGGGATGGGGGAGCCTGGTGGGCCTCCATCTATGGGGTCACACAGAGTTGGACACGACTGAAGCGACTTAGCAGCAGCAGCAGCAGGAGCCCTACAGTGAGATTCTGAGCCCTGAGCAGAAGCTAAGGAGAAATAACCATGCTCAGAAGATTCTAACACTGTTGTTATTGTTCAGTTGCAAAGTCTTGTCTGACTCTTTGCGACTCTATGAACTGCAGCACAGCCAGGCTTCCTGTCCTTCACCATCTCCTGGAGTTTGCTCAAACTCATGTCCTTTGAGTTGGTGATGCCATCCAACCATCTCATCCTCTGTCGACCCCTTCTCATCTTGCCCTCAATCTTTCCCAGCATCAGGGTCTTTTCCAATGAGTCAGCTCTTTGCATCATGTGGCCAATGCATTGGAGCTTCAGCTTCAGCATCAATCCTTCCAGTGAATATTCAGGACTGATTTCCTTTAGGATAGAATGGTTTGATCTTCTTGCTGTCCAAGGGACTCTCAAGAGTCTGTCTTCTTCAGCACCATTTTGAAAGCATCAATTCTTCAGCACTCAACATTCTTTATAGTCAAACTGTCACATCCATACATGACTATTGGAAAAACCATAGCTTTGACTATACGGACCTTTGTCAGCAAAGGTCAGCAAAGTGATCACTGCTTTTTAATACATTGTCTAGTTTTATTTGTCATAGTTATTATTCCAAGGAGCAAGCATCTTTTAATTTCATGGCTGCAGTCACCATCTGCATTGATTTCCAGTTCAGTCACTCAGTCAAGCCCCCCAAAAAATGAAATCTGACATTGTCTGCACATTTTTTCCATCTATTTGCCAAGAAGTGATACGACTGGAGGTCATGATCTTCATGTTCTGAATGTTGAGTTTTTAGCCAATGTTTTCACTCTCCTCTTTTACTTTCACCAAGAGGCTCTTTAGTTCCTCTTCACTTTCTGCCATTAAAGTAATATTATCTTCATATCTGAGGTTGTTGATATTTCCCCAGTCAATCTTGATTCTAACTTGTGGTTTATCCAGCCCAGGATTTCACATGATGTACTCTGAATATTAGACTCTACATATTAATTAAATAAGAAGGGTGACAATATATAGCCTGGGCAATATATAGCCTCCTTTCCTGATTTGGAACCAGTCCATTGTTTCATGTCCATTTCTAACTGTAGCTTCTTGTCCTTCATACAGGTTACAGGTTTCTCAGGAAGCAGTTAAAGTGGTCTGGTATCCCCATCTCATTGAATATCCACAATTTGTTGTGATCCACATAGTCAAAAGCTTTATCATGGTCAGTGAAGCACACGTAGTTTTTTTTTGGAATTCACTTGCTTTTTCTGTGATCCAGAGCATGTTGCCAATTTGATTTCTGACTCTGTATTTTCTAAAACCAAGCTTGTACATCTGGAATTTCTTGGTTCACATACTGCTGAAGCCTATCTTGAAGTATTTTTGAGCATAATTTTGCTGGCATGTGAAATGAGTGCAATTGTACGGTAATTTGAACATTCTTTGACATTGCCTTTCTTTGGGATTGAAATGAAAACTGATCTTTTCCAGTCCTGTGGCCACTGCTGAGTTTTCCAAATTTGCTTGTGTACTGCGTGCAGCACTTTAATAGCATTATCTTTTAAGATTTAAAATAGCTCAGCTGGAATTCCATCACCTCCACTAGCTTTGTTTGTAGTGATGCTTCCTAAGGCCCACTTGACCTCGCATTCCCGGATGTCTCACTCTAGGTGAGTGATCACACCATTGTGTTTAGCTGTGTCATTACGAGCTTTTTTGTACAGTTCTTCTGTGTATTCTTGCCACCTCTTAGTCTCTTCTGCTTCTGTTAGGTCCTTGCTGTTTTTGTCCTTTATCACGCATATCTTTGCATGAAAGTTTCCCTTGGAGTTCTAACTTTCTTAGAGGTCTCCACTCTTTTCCATCCTATTGTATTCCTCTACTTCTTTGCACTGTTCACTTAAGAAGGCTTTCTCGTCTCTCCTTGCTATTCTCAGGAACTCTGCATTCAGCTGGGAATATCTTTGCCTGTCGCTTCCCTTCTTCTCTTGCTATTTGTAAGGCCTCCCCAGGCAACCACTTTGCCTTCTTACATTTCTTTTTCTTGGGGATGACTTTAACATGTACAGTGTTACAAACCTCTGTCCATAGCTCTTCAGGCACTGTCTACCAGATCTAGTCCCTTGAATCTATTCATCACCTCCACTGTATAATCTCAAGGGGGTTTGTTTAGGTCATACTTGAATGGCCTAGTGACTTTCCTACTTTCTTCAATTTGAGCCTGAATTTTGCCATCAGGAGCTGATGATCTGATCCATAGTCAGCTCCAGGTCTTGTTTTTGCTGACTGTATAGAGCTTCTCCATCTTCGACTGCAAAGAATGTAATCAGTCTGATTTTGAGATTGACCATCTTGTGATGTCTGTGTGTAGAGTGGCAAATCACTTTGAATACTATGCTCACAAGCAAAACAAAAGAAAAATATCTTTAGAAATAGCTTAACCATGTTAATTATAGTTATCTAGCTTTACACTGCAGGCATAAATAAGTGAAACACTGTATTTTACTTTATTTTTATTTTTCTTTCCTCATGATCTTTTGAAGCTTTCATTTTCAGCTTCTAACAAAACCTAGCTTAGGTTTGTTCTGACTGTGAAATGCCTAGAAGTAATTACAATTTAAATACTTTCATTTTATATTAAATAATTTCTTAAACATTCAATAAATACATTTTATTTCTTATTGGGAAACCCCTTATTATATTAACAGGAGTCAACTGTATCATATTTCAGAAGAAAGAACTTTTTTTCTGTTTTGTTATTTTTACTAGTTTGTTTCACTTTTTAGGTTTCACATATAAGTGATAACATACAGTATTTGTCTTTCTCTGTCTGTTTTACTTCATTGACCATAATATTCTCCAAGTCCATTCACATTGTTGCAAATGACATTTCATTCTTTTTTTGGCTGAATAGTTTTCCATTATGTGAACACACACACACACACACACACACACATCATTTCTTTATTCATTCACCTATTGATGGATGGGTTACTTCCATATTTTGGCAATTGTAAATAATGCTGCTATGAACATTTGGGTGATGTATCTTTTCTAATTAATGTTTTCTTTTTCTTTTTCTTTGGATATATACTCAGAAGTGGTATTGCTGAATCACATGGTTTTTGAGGAAACTCCATACTATTTTCTATAGTGGTTGCACAATTTATATTCCCACCAACAGCGTACAAGTGTTTATTTTTCTACATATCCTCACAAACCTTATTTGAAAAGTGTGCAATTTCTCAGATTTCTGAAGCTTTCTCCAAGCTAAATTTTATAATAAAACACCTCTCTTTCTTAATAATTTTATTCTATTTTTGAAATAGATGAATTTAGCATTGTAATTTTATGAATATTTTTGAAATGTATCAACAGATTTGTGTTAAGATTCAGAGTAACAGAATGTTACCCTTACAAATAGAGAAATCAGTATCAGTTCAGTTCAGTTCAGTTGCTTAGTCATGTCTGACTCTTTGTGACCCCATGAATCGCAGCACGCCAAGCCTCCCTGTCCATCACCAACTCTCGCAGTTCACTCAGACTTACGTCCATGGAGTCAGTGATGCCATCCAGCCGTTTCATCCTCTGTTGTCCCCTTTTCCTCCTTCCCCCAATCCCTCCCAGCATCAGAGTCTTTTCCAATGAGTCAACTCTTCGCATGAGGTAGCCAAAGTACTGGAGTTTCAGCTTCAGCATCATTCCCTCCAAAGAAATCCCAGGGCTGATCTTCAGAATGGACTGGTTGGTTCTCCTTTCAGTCCAAGGGATTCTCAAGTCTTCTCCAACACCACAGTTCAAACACATCAATTCTTCAGCACTCAGCTTTCTTCACAGTCCAACTCTCACATCCATATATGTGCAAAAAAATAAGAGTTTAAGGTTTGAGTTTGTTCATCAGAGCAATAGTTCCTTTACCCCCAGAATTTAACTCTTTAAATAACTTTCAAATCAATTTTCAATTCAATTCACTAGAAAATTTTATTGTCCTGAACCTTCTATTCCATACATCTGTTAGTCCTTCACTCATTTAAATTACAACAGTAATAATAGATAATGATCTGTGGTAGGCAGAATTTTGATTCCTATAACCTTCACCACCCTATGTCATGTCTGTGAATATGTTACACTTCATGACAAAGGAGGCTTTGTAGAGGTAACTAAAATGCTAATTATCTGATTTAAAATAGATTATCCTGAATTATCTGAGCAGGTCATGTAATCACAGGAGCCCTTAAAAGCAGAAGCAAAATAATCAGAAATATGTGGCAGAAGATGTCTGAGAGAATCAAAGTACAAGACAAATCAACATGCCATTGCTGACTTTGAAATGGAGGGGCCCACATGTCAAGGAAACAGGGACCTCCGTCCTACAACTACAAAGAACTGAATTTTGTCAATCACCTGGATAAACCTTGAAGTAGATTCTCCTTCAGAGCCTCAAATAAGAGCCTATGCTGGCCAACACCTTTATTTTAGTCTTGTTGGACTCTCAGCAGAATGCTCAGGAAAACTCACCCAGATTCAGACCTACAGAACTGTGAGATGATAAACGGATGCTGATTTATATTCCTAAGGTATGTGGCAATTTGCGACAGTCACAAGAAAACTAATACTCAACTATAGAGCTCCTACCACATGCCAGACAGTAAGCACTTTATGTATGTAAACTCATCCAGTTCAGTTACTCAGTCGTGTCCGACTCTTTGCGACCCCATGAATCGCAGCATGCCAGGCCTCCCTGTTCATCACAGACCCCCGGAGTTCCCTCAGACTCATAGCCATCGAGTCGGTGATGCCATCCAGCCATCTCATCTTCTGTCGTCCCCTTCTCCTCTCGCCCCCAATGCCTCCCGGAATCAGAGTCTTTTCCAGTGGGTCAACTCTTCGCATGATGTGGCCAAAGTACTGGAGTTTCAGCTTCAGCATCATTCCCTCCAAAGAAATCCCAGGACTGATCTCCTTCAGAATGGGCTGGTTGTATCTCCTTGCAGTCCAAGGGACTCTCAAGAGTCTTCTCCAACACCACAGTTCAAAGTCTTCACAAAAAAGAAGAAAAAAAAAAACTTATAAAGCAAATGCTGTTTTCTACAAGGAGATTAAACACAGAAGTTGTAAGTAAATTGTGACACAAGTAATAAGAGACAAGGCCAGATTTGAACCTAAAGTCTGACTCCACAGACCGCGATATTTAAGCCACAGTTGTGCTACATGGAAATAAGTTTAAGTAACTCTGTGAGATTAGCTTAAAAATCGTAGGAGAAAGATAAGAGAGTGTGGATTACATATGGAGAAGAGAGGGGGGAAAGATAATAAAAGCAAAACAGGAGGCTGTTAGAAAACTAGAGAAAAAAAGAATTCCCACCGCTTTTTTCCAGTGCCCTCTCACCAAAACAAGGGCCTCCCTCATAGCTCAGTTGGTAAAGAATCCACCTGCAGTGCAGGAGACCCTGGTTCAGTTCCTGGATTGGGAAGATCCCCTGGAGAAGGGAAAGGCTACCCACTCCAGTATTCTGGCCTGGAGAATTCCATGTATATGGAATCCTGTATAGTCCATGGGGTTGCAAAGAGTCGGACACGACCGAGCAACTTTCACTCATCAAAATGAAATGTTTTGATAATGACTTACTATGAAAATATAGTTGACGCCCCATGAATTTTGACTATATTTACTATGGTTTTTTAATTGACACATATACTTCCCTCAGTAAACACATTAGAGTGCTTGATTGCCTAGTAATGTTACCTGTTCACGACTCTGGTCTACCCAGTGGATTCAAAGTTCCTTAGGAAATGAGTCTGACTTCCACATTCATATCCTAAATACCTTCTCATACCTCAAAATAGATTCTGAGTTTATAGAATAAGTGGAAAAAAAAGAGATAAATGTTTTTAAAAGTGTAAAGTATTATTTTTAAAGTAAGGGTAAATACTAACAGGGTTTTGTCAAGAGAACACACTGGTCATGTCAAATCCCTTTTTCCAACAATGCAAGAGACATGTCTGCATATGGTCATCACCAAATGGTCAATACTGAAATCAGATTCACTATATTCTTTGCACCTGAAGATAGAGCAGTTCTATACAGTCAGCCAAAGCAACAATAGCAATTATTCCTCAAGTGACATTATTCCAAATTAATTCCTAAGGAGGTGAAGCCAGTTACCAAACACATGTCCTCCAAAGACCACTGACACAAGTGGCCCATCCAGTTAGGAAGAGCTCACAACACTTCTTTTTGATGCCTGTTCAGTACTTTACTCCTGAGTTGCATAAACATAAAAATTTGGTTCATAAATATCTCAGCCTCATCGTGGAAAAGGATAGGACTGCCCCAAATCATTCCATGGATTTTCCCAGGCTGCTTTTCACATTTGGATAAAATGTCAAGTTCGTTACACCTTTCCCTACAACAAGCAGCTACAAAAGTTTTTGTTTGTTTTGTTTCATTTTTCAAAGTTTTTAAGAGTCACAAACGTCAAGTTCAAATGTACTCCATTTTGCCAGTGTTGGCAGGAAGCCCTTTGGTGTAAACAATTACTGATTTTCTGACCCTCAGTTCTTTATCTTCATCATTCTTATAATTCTATTCAACATTTGTAATTGTCAAGTTCAGTTCAGTTCAGTCACTCAGTCATGTCCGACTCTTTGCTACCCCATGAATCGCAGCATGCCAGACCTCCCTGTCCATCACCAACTCCCAGCGTTCACCCAGACACACGCCCATG
>SJXQ01008323.1:159049-369373 GCA_006408695.1 Aepyceros melampus | reverse complement strand
GCTGCTAACTGATCTGGAAGAATTCCCCGACTGACCACGGCATTCTGTATAGATCTGACCTTTCCCTGTGCTCAGTGTGGCCTCTTCACAGAAGGTGAGGGCTGTGTGGCTTCTCTTGAATGTACACCTGCCTCCTTTCTCTCCTCTTCTACTTTCTGGCTCATCTCCAACCCGCTGTGCTTAAAGTATATTTTTCTATAAATGTTATGGAATATGCAGTGTATCATAGGGGAGTTTATTAAATGCCAAAATACCATCATATAAAGAGGAGTGAGGAAGAAAGGCCTATAGTGAATGGGGACAATTCTCCCCATCCTCAAAATATCTATAAGAAATCCTGAATTAGAAACTGTTAATATCTTCACATTTGACAGATTTGTTTTAATCTAGAAAACCAAATATTTTAATGACTACAAGTCTTTAGGTTCCGCATCAACTTTGCAGAATTTCCAGAGCTTAGATTTCTTTAAGCCTATGAGTATGTTTCTAATCTGCCCAAGTAGGAGGAAAAAAAAAAAATCTGGACCTTTGAATGTCTCTGTAATCAAGTAAATCTGTCCTGTATAATTTTCTTTCTGATTTTTGCTTCCTATAGAAAAACTTGTAGATGAGATTGAATTTAAAGGCAGAAAAGGAAAGGAAACCTGCTATCACATAGTGTCTTGCCCAAATTCCTACTGCTGTCTTACTGGCTCTTAAAACTTGGACAAGTCATCCTTTGTTTCTAGAGTCAATTTTCTTTTTGTAAGGTGGATATGGAAATATTTCTTTAATATGCCAAGTTATACAATGTCTTATACATAGTCATTTAAAATAAATGATAGCCATTTAAATCTTGACTTAGAGAACATTTTGTGTTCTCAGTTAAGAAATATGCTGGTTCAGGATCAGATTAAACTGAAGACTAATTTGTGATCTAAGTATGAACCTGTTAGTTACAACTATTAAGGAATTTTGAGAATGTATAAATCTTTTATGTACTTTAATGTGGTCTTGTCCAGCTCTTCCTCCAACACCAGGTAGTGAAATTCAGAGCGGCTGCAGTTTATTGATTTCAGGCTACCTGGTTGGTGGCAGTTACGGAGTTGAACCTGCGAGTTTGTCATGTGGAAAAATTTCCCCCACTTACATCATGTGTTTCTTTATTTTGTCCCCTTATTGTATAATTTCATAGAGAGCTTATTAGGCTTCCTTAGTAGGTTCTTCAAGTATAGTATCAATTTCTTGAAGGTATGAACCATTTATCAACAGCATTCCTGTCTTCAGCAACCCAAAATAGACCTCGCATCAAGTTGGTACTCATTATCAAGTTGATTTTTTTTAAGATGGAAGTGGTTTATGGTTAGAACTATATTTATGATTTGACTAGAGTTTTGTGGATATTAAAGTCAGGGGTCTTCAAGAAAATGGAGAAGATGATTATAATTTTGACTCCTCATTTTTTGTATGCATATACTTTTTTGAAGTTTAAAGCAAAATTAAAGTGGGAGAAGTTGTTTTGTAAGGGAGCTTAGTGAAGTTAATTCAGAAGTCTGAGAGCAAAAACTTGACATCCGTAGCTGGCGCTTGATGTACAAATACTCTAAGGCAACAAAGGTCACGTTGACCTATTATTATTCAAGTATAAGACAGAAAAAAGTAGTCTTTTCAATGATCCATAACAGTTCTTTAAACTGAACTAAACATGTCTGTAGACTGTATTTTTTTTTAGCAAATTGTTGTTGCCAGTTCTAAGATATTACATGTCCTTCTCCTACCAGTACAGCTAAGAGGTTAAAATCTCACCTCTGTTTGCCAAAATCAAGGTAAGACTAATCCAGGTGACAGCTCAGGTTGTTGCCTCTCATTGCTTATGATCAGCTAAAGTCACCAAATACATGGGCTTCCCTTATTTTAAAATTAAACAGCATATCATGTTGAAATTGTTTTGCCTTGCAGATGTATCTGTAGCAGTTTCTGACCTATTGGATTATACAAATTTTATTTCAGCATTATAGGGAAATCCTGAGTTTCCTAAAATTCTTGCTGTGATCGGTCCCAATTAAGGCCAGTAACTACATGAGTCCCTCCAGACTAACTAGACTATTTTACTGAGAAACTGAAATTAAGTAGAATCCAAACCTCTTAATAGTAGAAGAATAGTCTTGATGAAAAATATTGGTATAAGTAATTAAGTAGTTTCCATCTTCCTAATATCAACCATAGTGAGTACTTCTTTCTTATTTAGAAGACCATGTTAGACCAAATCCACTGGAAGCCAAGAACTATATATTGCTATTAGAAAGAAAGGTATTTTATCAGAATTATCTTTTTATTACTGTGCAACAATATTTATAATGAAAGAGGAACAATCAAAAAACTAGTTTGCCCTACACAATTCATGTGTCCACATAAAATAAATGGTCCATACTCTTTTGAATACAAGTCTTAAGTACAATAGGAAATGTATCACTGTGGGAAAATTACTTAGTCTTTGAAATTTAGGTTCTTCATCCTTAAAGATGGGGGGAAAAAAAAGATTTCTCATTGGTAAAAAAGGAATGTTTGAAATAAGCATTATTTTATTATATTACCTTTTATGTAGCAGCCTAAAGTAACAAACATTTATTTTTCCAGGTTTGAGGTTTAATCAACAAATAAACATTATAAATTTAAGGTGTACAACTTGATGTTTTGATATAAATATGAATACATTGTGAAATGATCACCACAAGCTAATTAGCATATATTTTAGATAAGTTTTGAAGTCTTCCCAGCTCAGTGCCAAGCTTATCTAGTGCTCTGGATATATTTTATATTTCTTTTCCCTTTTCATTCCTATTCTGCTTAAAAAGTGAACACAAAGGTAACAGCTTGAAGCTCTACACATTTGCTGTGTCCTCTTTCAACAGATCAAGTATCTGGGTATAGCTAAACTGGATTCTCTGCTTGGTATCTCACAACACTACAGTAAAGGAGTCAACCTGGACTGTGGTCTCAGCTGAGGCTGAGGGCTCTCTTCCAATCTCAAGCACTGTTGGGAGAAGTCATTTCATTGCAGCCATGTAACTTTGGTGTCCTGCTTCTCAGGGACAGCTCCAGAGACCCTTGCCTCACCTCTCATCCCCAGACTCCCTTTAACTTAAAAGGCCTCACCTGCTCAGATCAGACTCACTCAGAGGGCCCCCCTCTTGAATAACACAAAATTGATCAATTAGGGATCTTGGTGGCCAGTTTTTCACTTGATCCAGCTGCATTCCCCTGTTGTTCCATCAAGCACTACTATTGGTGTTCCTGAGGCTTTTATAGATGTGATTAACCTCCCTGTTAAACTCAGTGTAAGAGAAGGAGATTGTCTGGAATAATCTGGATGGTCTTGACCTAATCAGTTGCAAGACCTTAGAGCAGAACTGAGGTGTTTCTGGGGGAAAAGAGGGATTCTGCTTGTGGACAGGGCTTCAGGATGTCTAACCTTCTATCCTTCCTGATGGCTTGTCCTATGGATGTTACGCTTTCTTAGCCAGAAGCCTTATCACCTAAGACAGTTCCTTGAACTGACTCTCTCAATTCCTGTATATCTTCCTAGTGTGTTTCCTCTAGTGGCTCCCCCACTGACACAGAACCTTACTTCCCTCTCTGGAATCCCCTCTCTTTGTTGTATAATATCATACAACCAGAGGTAACCAGAAGCATGCCACAATCACATTCACAGATCCTGCTCACACTCAAGAGAAAGGATTATAATCATTCACACCCAACACAGTGGATTTTGGGGTCATGGCAGAACTCTGTCTTCCATAGATTCTCTATTTAGTTTTCTTTTTGTCCCCCAGTGAATTCTCTTCAATAGGGAACAAGCAGTAGGACTTCCTCAGTGGGAAAAGAGATCACAAAAATAATGTAATTTTAGTCATGCAGTATGGGCAGCGATGATCGAAAAAGGTATTGCATCCATGTTGATATTTATTGATCCAGTAGCCTAGAACTCTGTAGTTGTAAAAATAAAAGTTGTTTGCTAACTCTCATTCTCTGTTCTCTGTGATATTTAAAGCAAGGCTATCCAGTAAAACTTGCTGTGATGGAGGAAATGGTCTATATTTGCACCACCCACACAAGAGCCACCAGCCACATGTAGCTATGGAGAACTTAAATGTTATGAGTATGCCTGAAAACTGAGTTTTAAATTTTATTTAATTGTAACAAATTTTAATCTAAGCCGCCGTAACCACATGTAGGCAGCGGCTACAGTGTTAGAACAGCTCTGGAGGAATAATCTGTCACATCTGGACTTCCATAGAAATCTAGACAATTTTGTTTTCAATAAGAGCTGTGATGTATCTGCATTTCTTTTATTAATGTGAACTCAATTAATAGAATACCTGAAAAACTTCCATCTAACCTGAAATGAAAAAGACTGGTTCAGTACTATGCTCTTTGCATATTACAGTTTCACATGCTTTATTTATTTATTTATTTATTTATTTATTTTGCTTTAAGGAAAATATGTTTTACCTGTTTGCAACCAGAGATGTAAATTAAGTATCTGACAGTCTCTTTTCCCATGGGAATTACAGTCTTTTGAGGAGGACTAGATTTATCTGAAACAATCAAGTAAAATGGAAATACGCATAAATGCAGAAGCAGAAGAAGCATGCTGCAGTTGGGGCAGTGACATCTCTGGTGCCAGGTGATTCGGCCTTTCAGTTCTGCTTTTTAAATGCGTGTGTGCATGCTGAGTCGCTTCAGTCATGTCTGACTGAGGCTCCAACGACTATAGCCCGCCAGCCTCCTCTCTCCATGGGATTCTCCAGGCAAGAATACCGGAGTGGGTTGTCATGCCCTCCTCCAGGGGATCTTCCCGACCCAGAGATCAAACCTGTGTCTCTTGAGTGGCCTGCATTGGCAGGTGGGTTCTTTAGTACTAGCACCATAGTCGATCTTAATGTTCCAAGGCCCAGAGCTATGTTGTAATATTAACCACACCTGTCAGTAGCTCATTATTTGGCAAATTCTGAGATTCCCAGTTGGGAGTCTAGACACATACTGGGCCCTCAAGAGCTTGAGGAACTGCTAGATCAGCTGGTCTTATACAGAGTTCACCCAAATGCTAGGATGGTTAACCTTTCATTTCACAGAGCTTACCTCTGTTTCTCCTCTAAGGTGAACCTTCAAGGAATTTAAAGGGCTTTACATTTGGCATGAAAGTGAGAGTCATATAGTCTTGCCAAGAGGGTGCAATATGAGAATGCAAGGGCAGAGAAGGGTGAATCAAACTCTGTGCGTTCATTCTCTCCCTAGAGCTGGGAATACAGGTCAGGCCACTTTAAGTAGCCTGTACCGATGTCCCTTGAATACACTTAAATTGGGGGGCTAACAGGTATAAGGAATTGTGAGAGAAGAATTCTTATTTAGGAAAGACTTATGTCAGAACACAAGGATATAAAAGTAAGTAAGGATACCTCTGTTTTCAAAAGTAACTTAACCAAAGGAAGTCTATTCCTGTTTGTGAGTGTGTGTCCATATTCCCTCATGCCCAGGCCATGGTGTGTGGTTCAACCTCCGCTTCTTCCAGAGTCTTGCTGTATCTCCCAACATGCATGTAAAGCAATTCAACCTAGTCTTTTAAAACATAATAACTTGAATACACTTAAATTGGGGGGCTAACAGGTATAAGGAATTGTGAGAGAAGAATTCTTATTTAGGAAAGACTTATGTCAGAACACAAGGATATAAAAGTAAGTAAGGATACCTCTGTTTTCAAAAGTAACTTAACCAAAGGAAGTCTATTCCTGTTTGTGAGTGTGTGTCCATATTCCCTCATGCCCAGGCCATGGTGTGTGGTTCAACCTCCGCTTCTTCCAGAGTCTTGCTGTATCTCCCAACATGCATGTAAAGCAATTCAACCTAGTCTTTTAAAACATAATAATGATCATCTTATTTACTTATTTTTGGCCTCACTGGGTTTTTGTCGCTGCACAGGCTTTCCTCTAGTTGTGGTGAGTGCAGGCTGCTCTCCAGGTGTGGTATGCGGGCCTCTCATTGTGATGGCTTTTCATGTTGCACAGCGTGGACTCTAGAGCACATGAACCTCAGTAGTTATGGTTCCTGGGCTCCAGAGCACAGGCTCAGTAGTTGTGGTTTAGTTGCTCCAAGGCATGTGGGATCTTCCCATATCAGGGCTCGCTGGAACTCATGTATTCTGCATTGGCAGGTGGACTCTTTACCACTGAGCCACTAGAGAACCCCAGTCTAGTCTTCTTACTGATGCCCTGGGGCCTACCATTTTCATCTGCAAATGGCCCATCAATGTGTTTAGTTATGTTTTTTCCATGAAAGATATTTTCTAGCAATATGTTGAAATGCTTGATTTTCACCTTTCTAGCAAATTCATTCTAACAGGTACAAAGCAGATTATCCTGAAAAAATAGATGTATACCTTCCTGCATGGACATGAATTTGAGCAAGCTCCAGGAGTTGGTGATGGACGGGGAAGCCTGGCATGCTGCAGTCCGTGGGGTTAGCAAGAGTCCGACACAACTGAACTGACCTTCCTGCAACCATGCTCCGTGGGGAAAACAGTGGGCTCCGCTGAGCATCATTCAACCAGCAGGGGGCGCATCCCTCCGTTGTGCCATTCATATTGTGCTTTAATTACCTTCCCGCAGGAGTGCAACCCCCCAACATGTAATTAGCTTGGGATGGCAGAATATATTTCATATCAATTTGTGTAACTCTAGGCCCTAGTATGCTGCCTGGCACCTAATTACAGCAATCAATAAACACTTAATAAGGCCATCATTCATTTAACAAATATCTGCTGTCCATATATAGGAAAGTAACACTGAAGCTGAGATCTGAAAAATGAGTAAGAATGGGACTTTTTTTTTTAAGGGGGCATAGGTGGGTTAGGACTGAGATAGAATAAATGAGCTTGTCAGTTGATGAATGACTGAAGAATACTGGAACAAGCAATAGTAAACAAAGGAATAAAATATTGTGTTTCAGGTCATTCTTAGGGCTTTGAGCCATTTGTATCAATAACTTTTGTTTGGTCACAGTAGTATTCATGTATTCAATAAAAAGTGCTTGAACTAACCATGTACTAGGGATGGAGATAAGCCTATTGTAGTAGGAAGGGAAACCAGTGTCTTCCTTCATGAGGAAGATTGACATGGAAGAAATACACAATGGAGGTAGCATTACAGCTGTGATTTTCCCAAAAAGCAGTGAGGCTCTGAGGGTAATATGCTGATGGAGACGTGACTTCACTGGGAAGCAAAGGGAACACTTCCATTTGGAAGTGGTGGTTGGATTGAGCTTTGGAGGTGGCTGAAGTTTGGAGCAAGAGTGATGTTCCAGGTAGATAAAAGAGCAAATTCAAAATCCCACAGGCAGAGAGAGAAGACTGGTGTGGCTGCAGCACAGAAATTAAAGGGTGCCTTGATATGAAATGAGGCTGGAGAGTTGAGGGGAATCTGACACCTGACTGGATAGGCCAGGTTGTTGATTTTTTTGGTTTATTACAACCCAAAGGGATGGCACTGAATTACCTCAGACAAAAGTGTGTGTGTACCGGGAGTGATGGTTATGGCAGGTCTGTGCTGTTTTGAGGAAGCCTTGCCCTGGCTGCAGTGTGGAGGGCAAGTCTCAGAGCAGCAACGGAAGACTCGAGGCTACAAGTCAGTTTGTGATTTTTCGTAATTAAAAAAATTTTAAATCGATTAGAGACTTCTGGATGTTGTTCCTTTTCTCCCTGTCAATGCATGTTTCATTCATATTACGTGGATGTCAATGGATAATGCACAATACTTAGGCTGTTTATATTTTCTACTTTAAGAGAAGTTCTGGCTTTGCTCCAAAAAAAAACCTGCAAGGACTGTAATTTAAGAAAACACAAGAAAAATATCACTGTCAAGGTCAAATTAACTATTGTAGTTTCTTAAATAACTACTTCTTTTCTAATGGCAAATACTGCAAATGTGTAGCAAGAATCCATCAGCCAGTGAATAAGCACCCTCTTATTAGTTTTTTGACTTTCTTTAAAACACAAATGTGCCTCTTTCTTCCAACTGTACTTCTGGCCTTAGAAATTTTGTTACTTAGAAAACTTTTTTTTTTTCATTCAACTTAAAACCATTTTCAATTTGAGAAAACAGTATTTATTAAAAGTTTTTCATGGTTTTCTAATTCAGTCCTATTGTTTATATAGTTCATATTATAATCATCTTTGTTTTTTAGTGAAGCAACCTACTTGTTGTAAAAAGTTAACTTTTCTCCTTTGTTTCCTTATAAAAGTAACCTTGCGTTTGTATCTTTAGCGGCCTTGTAACAGGTGGCTTAATTCCTTTCCCTGTGGTATTTGAAGAAAGGGAATGCACTTGTTGTTAACAATACATGCATTTTTTTTCATATTTGCACATTTTATTTAGTGAAAAGAAAAAAGATGGGCTTATGATTATTTTCCCCTAACTTCAGAAAGGGAAAGATGTCGGGAGCCAGAGTGAAGAATCCCACCCATGACAGGGTCACGTGGCAAACTCAGATGGCAGGGCAATTTCAGTCATCGGATTTCTCCCTGGTTTTTCCTGAACATGTGCCCCCCAAAATAAGAATTTGTCTGTTTCCCATTATTTTCTGATTTTCTCTGGAAAAAGTTAATTCAAAGCTTTGGTTTCCTGCATTTGAAAGTGTTTCAGCCCAACCCCCTTTTGATAAGTCTCTAGCCTGCCTAAATAGGTTCCCCTATCTTTCTACAAGCTTGTGAATTGCTCACAACCTCCCAGCTGTGGGAGGCACAAAAGCCTCAAAGTATCTTAAAGTTTCAGAGCCTTTTCAAATTCATATTGTGACAGGATTTCACGGTTGACTCAATGATTGCTGCCAGACTTCCTTATTTTTTATCTATCAGGCACCCAGGAAGATGTAATCAATGCAAATGGGATATGGAAAAGGATATCTAATAGTTTTGATGTTAGCAATGCTAGACTTTTGCTATAAATCACTGTACTTCCTTTTATTACAAACTGCTATATTTTTATTTAGTGTTTTCTGAGAGTGGCATTTGGAAAGATTAACACAAATGAGTCTTCTGGTTAACAAAACTTCATCAGAAGAGAGCCATAGAAATGTTAATAGGCCTCTTGGCCAGAAGATAATGTGGACCACCTGAGACTTGTAACAGGAGAGTATGCAAAAAAGAAAGCCTTGTCTCAATGAGGGTCAGGACTGCTACCTCTGCGTAACTCTGCATATTCTATTATGTACAACTTGGGGTATATAAGCTGATTTTGAAAAATAAACTTCCCCTTTTTTTCCCCCTTCCTTTTTCCCTTTTCCTTTTTTTCCTTCTCCCCTTCCCTCTCGGAGAGTCTTGCACTGATGCTGGGCTTTCCCTGTGTCTCCTATTTTCTCTAATTTCTGGCTGAATTCCCATCTGGGGCGCGGAGGCTCGCCATGTCTACTTACCTGTCCTGGCTGCTAAGATCTGTAAGAGAGAGAGCCCAGGGCAGGGCACTCTCTGATATTCAAACGGACGCCGGTGTCCTAATGTGGATGGCGCAAACCTCTTGTCTTGAGGTTTTATTGGCTTTCCACGTAAACCAAGTTATTCAGCCTTCTTTTCTCCACCTTAATTTTCCTACTATATATTTCTTCCTAATCTATTCTTATATTTCTAAATAAATAAGTTTTTCCTCGCCGACACCGTCCCCCCTTCGAATCACCCTGGATCCACTGGGGCTGGACCCCGGCAGAAAGACTCATAGCAACAGTGGTGGTGGGCAATTTCATACTCTTAGGTTGAAGCGAAATACCCATGTTCTCTGAAACTTAGTCTAATAGCAAAACATTTTCTGACTCTCCCTCTAATCTTTTCTGCCATTACTTTCAGTGGAGACATATCAAACTCACCTATATCTGTAGTTTGTGTTTTGGATATAGAGATGGACACCTGTGTTATGGCTGAGTGGAAAAATCCTTGGAAGCATACAAGTTTCAAAGCCCAGGCCTGCCACTGTGTAGCTGCCTTGGGCAAGTTACTTAACTTCTCTGTCACTTAGTTCTCTCACCTGTAAAATGGGAATAATGATTAAATAGTTCCTATATTGTTGAGTTACTATGAGGATAAGAGAAATTAATATTTATAAAAGATTCTGGAACATAAACCAAGTACTATACTATGTAAATGTAAAATACATACAATTAGAATGTGACTATAATTTAGGCAGGCTTTGGATGTGAGACTTTGACCATAAAGAAGGCCAAGCACAGAAGAATTGATGCTTTTAAACTGTGGTGTTGGAGAAGACCCTTCAGGGCCCCTTGGACAGCAAAGAGATCCAGCCAGTCAATCCTATAGGAAATCAACCCTGAATATTCATTGGAAGGACTGATGCTGAAGCTGAAACTCCAACACTTTGGCCACCTGATACGAAGAGCTGACTCAATTGAAAAGACCCTGATGCTGGGAAGGACTGAAGGCAGGAAGAGAAGGGGATGACAGAGGACAGGATAGTTGGATGGCATCACCCACACAATGGGTGTGAGTTTGAACAAGCTCCGGGAAATGGTGAAGGACAGGGAAGCCAGCTGCACTGCAGTCCATGGGGTTGCAAAGAGTTGGACATGCCTGAGCGACTGAACAACAGCAACCGACAGAGAAACAGGGAAAACAGAAACATATCATTTTATTTACTCCCCATATTATCCTCTAACATCCTCAGCTTTCTTGTTACCCACTGACAGGGAATAGTAAGTCCCTTACTCCCCTCATCGTGACATCTGGCTTACCTTTCTCCCTTTATTCAAGGTGTGCTGAGCATTTTAAACAAAACTTGTATTCTTCTCCAGTGTAGTCTGACTTGACTATCAAGGTTAGGTCAATCAAGACTTGTTGTATCATCAGTGCAGAGTTAATAAATCGCAGTGGAGCTAAGATTTCACCTCTGCTGCAAAACATACTCAGAGAATGCCATTGGTCCGGAGAATAACTCTGCCATTGCCAACATGATCTGCGAAATCATTGGCAGTTGACTTTATAAGAAAGGGTTAAGTGTGTTGCCCTGTCAAATATTCAGTTACTCATTAATTAAAGTAGAACAGATCTAATATTTTTTATTCAGCAGATTAACCCCAAACCACCATGTTTGCAATTTATATTCATCCTGTAAATGGCATATGCATTAAACATTTCCATCTGGAAGCCCGATGATTGTTTTTCTCCCATCTCATGCTTGATAAGCTGTTACTGATTAGACAGGGAATTCTGATGCTGTTGAAAGCACAGATTTTTTAAAATCTCTATCACCTTGGTGTTCTTTACATCTTAAACAGATCTTGCTTGATGTCTGCAGGTTGTATTTTAGATACAATCCAGACAGGAACTATAGGTCCCTTGCCCACAATGCTTTAATGCAAACAGCCTTATTCTCTGTCTCCCTCATGTTTCCTTCATTAAGAAAGGACTCCATTTTCTAGTCTAATTTAGAACATGTCTTCTTTCTTCTTGTCTCACATTGCTTGATGCTAATTTATTCTCACCATCCTCTTACTACACATAACCAGCATATCTGATGCATAGTGTTTTCTAAGCATTGTTCTAAAGACATCATATGCTTTGATTCATTTAATTATCACTATGTTGAGGTAGATACTATTCTGATTCACATTTAGAAGATGAGAAAACTGAAACACAGGGAAGTTGAATTACCTCCTTAAAATGAGACAGCTAAGTAGAGCTCACCATGAACCCAGATGCTAATTCTAGGGCCCACAGCATGGGTCGTAGAGAGCTGAGTCATCATCCATCAAATAGTAGGACATGCATGTTGAGAAGGTCAGTGACAGAGCACATAGCAGAGTTAGTTGGTTTTTAAGCTTGATGATTTTCAAACTGTCTTACATCTTTGGGGCTTCCCTGGTAGCCCAGATGCAAAGAACCTGCTGTACTGGGGGAGACTCAGGTTCAATCCTTGGGTCTGAAAGATCCCCTGGAGAAGGGAATGGCTACCTGCTCCAGTATTCTTGCTTGGAGAATTCCATGGATGGAGGAGCCTGGTGGGCTATAATCCATGGGGTCACAAAGAGTCAGGCATGGTTGAATGACTAATACTTTCACTTTTTTTCAGTATATGTATGCGTCTGGTTCCCATTCTCATGTCAAGATGGCCACACTCTTTCACTCCTCACACTCACACTCTGCAGTTTTCAGAGACAGATTGTTCTGCCATCTCCTTAGGAATCAAGAAACCTTAGCCATAAGGACCTCTCAGTACCTTGCCCTCATTCACTGTGGCCATAATTAGTTCATGTGCCCTTAAAGCACATAGTGTCAGAGGGAATAGGATCACCGTGCTTGACTTGTTCATTCACGATTGGCTCTGTTGCTGAGACAAGCATCTCCTTCCCTTGAATTATATGGGGAAGATTTGGGTACCACTCTTTATCCAGCAACAAGAAAAGAGAAAACAAACGTTGACTGGTCAACCCAGAGTCTCTGCTACAGCACCTTATCTAAGTCCCTGTTTCTGGAAGAACAATACCAGTGACAAACTCATGTGTGAAATATGGAGAATACTGTATTTTCTCATGAGTGATTTGGAGAAGTAAACAGTAATATCAACTCCCACTACCACTAGACATACAGTCTTATATATATGCTAAATTTAAAATTATGTAAATGCTATTCTCAGCCTCAAGAGACTACCTCATTTTTGATTAAAAGTAAACGTTATGGAATTTCTTTTGTGAGTATATGGTTGTGAGCTTGACAAACTATAGCCATGCCATTTAATACTTCATGTTTACACTAATGAATAAGTAATGACTTATTTTTTTGTTACTTATTAATGCAGTAACTTACTTATAAATATAAAATCAAGCTTATTTTTTCTCAAAATTAAGGAAGCATAGATTTTTGTTTTTAGAAAACAAATTGTATAATTTAAAGTTGATGTCTTTTGATTAAAAAAAATTTGTTTAAGAAAAATGCATTGAAAAAAAATCTTTAATGACTTTTTTACCCATGTCTTAATATTATCATCTTTTTGTCAGGTTAGAAAATGAGTTAGAAAATGATGCATGTTATGTCTCCTAAAACTGCATACTTATCTCTGTAAAACCTGGAAATACATAATCTTTCTATAAATATAAAAGCATGTCATCTGGCCAGGCTTTTACAGTGGATTACCTATTTTTAAATTATCTTTATACCTGTTCACTTTTTTTTATAAGTATGTTGCTTTCCATCATGATATTCCTCTGATCCAGTGATCTGGAGATATAAATAATTAATAGCAATAAGCAGATCACTTGTATATGCAATCCAGATGCCCTGTGTGTTTCTGTAGTAATTACATAGTCACTTCATACATGTAAAAGTTCTGTAAGTCAAACAGTAGGCATGTTTCCCAAACTCATTTGCCTTTAACCCTGGAGCCTCATTATAACACAACTTGAGATGACAGGAAATCCAGTGAGGCATGTCACCAGAAACAGTTTCCTACTGGAAGTTCCAAGAAAAAATCCATTATAATGTTTTCAACTTTAATACTAATCAATGGCACGACCTCTAAGAAAAATTTAATAGGGAGATTATTAAAGAGCATTTTAATGGGAATATAATGAAAACACTGAATCACATTGTTCAAAAAGCCAAAATGGATATGTCTTGGCTTAATGAGTTTTGAAAGAGGAGAGGTTTGGAGAATAAGTATGAGTTTAAAGAAAAGAAACAAAGTAAGAAATAAGAAAATAGATACAGAGAAGCAAAAAAGGGAAATTGATAAGAGAAGATAAAGTGACAAAATTCTTGTTCTTAATAATAGAATAACATCTTTTAACTATTAATATCTTCATTCTGATAAATTTATGGAAAATACTTAAGCTCAGACTCTCTCCCTCATGAAAATCTTATCAAATAATTTTCATCAGGGAAACAACTTATTTCGCCTTTAATAGGACAAAATGTCAAAGTAAAGTATAGGCTAAACCTCAGCAAAGTATTCTTCCAAGATTTTAAAAAATAAGTGAAAGTGTTAGTCACTCAGGTGTGTCCAACTCCTTGCAACCCCAAAGACTGTAGCCTACCAGGCTTCTCTGTCCATGGAATTCTCCAAGCAAGAGTACTGGAGTGGATTGCCATTGCCTCCTCCCGGGAACCTTCCCAAGCCATGGACTGAGCCCAGGTCTCCTGCAGGCAGATTCTTCACCATCTGAGCCACCAGGGAAGTGCCCCACCCCCACCAAAAAAAAAAAAAAAAAAACACACACACACACATGGTTACTTCTTGACTGTTAGCCTTTCATTCTGGGGTTGAATTTATTCTCACCTATGTTGTGATTGGGAGAGCTGTTGTCATGGAGAGAAAGCAAACATCAATGAGTTTAACTGTGTCTGCAGTTTCACATGTGTTCTCACCGTTAGCAGTGCTGTTGGTTGTTGTCTGCATATCTTTAAATACTCAAAGAACTCTTCTTCCAGTCAACTCCTCTTTCATTCACTGTTCACAGAGGCTTCAAGGTCCCTCTGTTTCATTTATTTCTTTTGAGTTAAGTGCTGTTCCTCTTAGTCTTTAAGACTCTTAAGTATCATGAGATAGTTACCATTTTTAAAGTCACAGAGGGTAAGATGGTTGGGTGGCATCATCGACTCGATGGACATGAGTTTTAGCAGGCTCTGGGAGTTGGTGATGGACAAGGAAGCCTGGAGTGCTGCAGTCCATGAGGTCACAAAGAGTGACTGAATGGAACTGATTGATTTGTTACAATATTGCTTCTATTGTTGTTTTTTTTTTTTAATGTTCTGTTTTTGGGGGAGCAGTGGGGAGTGGTGCATGGTTGCATGAGGCATATGGGATCTTAGTTCTAAAAACAGGTATTGAACCCACACCCTTTGCATTTGAAGGTGAAGTCCCAACCACTGGACTGCCAGGGAATTCCTTGAGATATTTACGTTTTTGTATGAATCCTTTTATCAAATACTTTGTCCAGTGTCTGTTAGCATGTTGAATGGATAAAGGGGGAGTGGACAGTGACTGAAATAGAACATTAAAGAGAAACATCCATTTCCATCATTTTGGCTTTAGAAAATCAGTGGCCACCTCTAGCAGAGATATGTAAGCAGTGTAAGAATGATTTCGGTACATATATGCAATATGTGTTTGACTGTAGGGAGAGCAGTGAATTTATATATGCTGTATATTTATAAGTAATTATTTTATCTCATTTGCATGGTTTATTTCACCCTATACATATTGGCCACTGACATTTTCTATTTCATTTAAATGGAATTCCTCATAAAATGGATAGTGCCAAGCAGCATTTAATTCTTGTTCCTGGAAGAACAATTTAGACACAAAGTGTAGGAGATATTAAACATGGCCATTTGTGCTTCATTTAGTAGAAAACCACTAAAAAAAAAGTCATCCCTTTACTGTAATTTAGCAGAATTTGGACTGTGCACAAAAATTCCTGTTTGCCTCCATGACTCACCCTCACCCCAGGACTCTTATCTTCATTATCCTAGCTGACATTCCAAAACTTTTCTAAATTTCAAGGGGAAACATTATCAAATCATCAAGCAGTTGTTGCAAATTCGGGGGGAAAAAAGAAGTCTTAATTGGATCTTGGAAAACAAAGACAAGGATCTTATCTCTAGCAGGAAAAGAGACTGTTTCTTGTACAAATATCAGAGCTTCTCTGTGGCAACTTGCAAAATCAAGAGTTTTGAAATTATTAATAGAAAGCTAGAAGTTAGAGAAAAACACTTCTAAGAGTTCCAAGCTCTTTTTTAATATTACAATTTGAATATATAATATTTACATGGTAAATAACACCCTATTATTAACAGAGTGATTCAAGCGACGAAATACTTAGCAGGCACTCTTCCAAACCAAAGCAATTTCTAAAATATTATTTGAAAAAAATATATAGTTAAAGGTTTAGCAGTGGAATATTGAGAGCCTATGTCAGGTCCAAAAGCCATCTATCTGTTCTGAAAAGCAAGGTGCCTTCTCCTAGCATGGTACCAGGATTGTCTACCCAAAATGTGTTAGCTCTGTGAGTCAAAAGGAGCTTGGTTCCTACCACGGCCATGTGGGGGCCATACTGTTCCCACTGTTGCTACTGTAGACAAAGGTAGGAGTTTTAGAAGTTTAACTGATCAGGATCCTGTCCCTCCTACTTTATTCTCTCCATTAATACTAAGCTTTGCCCTTTGCTTTGTTTGTCAATGACTATGAAAGTGGTGGTGCTAGACAAAACCCTTGAGAGTCCCTTGGACTTCAAGGAGATCAAACCAGTCAACCGTAAAGGAAATCAACCCTGCATCAACGCAAGAACGGATGCTAGAGCTGAAGCTCCAGGACTTTACCACCTGTTGCTCCAATGAGCCAACTCATTGCAGAAGACCTTGATGCTGGGAAAGACTGAGGGCAAAAGGAGAAGGGGAGAGCAGAGAATGAGATTGTTAGATAGCATCAGCAACTCAATGGATATGAATTTGCGCAAACTTTGACAGCAGAGCCTCGTATGCTGCAGTCCCTGGGGTTACAAAGAGCTGGACATGACTTAGCCACTGAACAACAGTGAATGTCCTCTTTCCAAGCCTTCACATGCTATGCATAAAACCATTAAAAATGGAAGTCACTGTCACTTACCACAGAGCCACTGGAGAAAAAGCACTTTTGTCTGTTTTTTTTTACTCGGTCTGAAATTTTGCCCCCCTCCCCCCCTTTTTTTTTAAATTTCAGCTTGATTTAGCCAGTATATTCTTAACCTAAGCATTCTGATTTAGCAATTGATTTTTTTTTTTTTTTTATCTTGAACTCTTCAGAGTTTCATCGAATTTAGTTGTAAGATACAAAAACTGGAAGCAAGTCCTTGTTTTAAATCTAGATATTGGGTTGGAATTAACTAAATTTGGTAACTTTAAATGTGTAAAAAACTGATTACATTTAATGCATTCATTCAACCAGACATTATAATGGAAGTCAGTCATTCCATCATGTGCAACACTTTGCGACCCCATAGACAGGATCCTCTGTCCCTGGAATTCTCCAGGCAAGAATACTGGAGTGGGTGGCCATTCCCTTCTCCAGAGGAAGGCATTATAATCGTGGATTTATGCATTCATAAATGCTAGGTGCTTTCTGGATAGCAAATTTGTGAGTTATACAGAAATAATGGCTTATATTGTGTGGCTGTGTAGTCACAAATGATGGCACTGAGGTCATGTCTTAGTTTGAAAATCTTTATCTGATTTTTTTTGGGGCAGGACACCATCCCTCATCCTGCACCCCAAGTTTCTTAGGTCATAGTGAGAAGGCTGTACCAAAAGATGTTCAAAATGCTTGTTGTGTAGAGCAGTGAAGGGACAGAATATTTCTCTTTATTTCTCTATATTTTGCTGCCTTCCTCACTGGGGAGCAAAATGAGCTACATCAATGAAAGGAGCAAAAAATATGGAATAGGAAGTAGGGTGGTGGGTCCTTCCATCACCGAGCAGGGAACTCAGTTTTTCGTTAAGTCCATTAATGCTGCTGTAACCATAGGACCTTGTTCTCTTTCCAGGCCTGGGTCAATGTGACCAAGTAGGTGCTTAGAATATTCACTGCTTTAAATCAATTAAGCAAAAACTTAATATATGGTAACAATAAAAGCTAATGCTTATTAGCAGTTTAAGATTTTCCTGATCCTGCCTTAAGGATACTGTTAATACCTCCCGTGCCTGAACTCATTCAGTCGGCACAGTTCTGCAAAGAATGCTACACTGTCTGTACTAATTTGCATTCCCACCAACAGTGTAAGAGGGTTCCCTTTTCTCACACCCTCTCCAGCAGTTATTGCTTGTTGACTTTTGGATCGCAGCCATTCTGACTGGTGTGAAATGGTACCTCATTGTGGTTTTGATTTGCATTTCTCTGATAATGAGTGATGTTGAGCATCTTTTCATGTGTTTGTTAGCCATTCATATGTCTTCTTTGGAGAAGTGTCTATTTAGTTCTTTGGCCCATTTTTTGATTGGGTCATTTATTTTTCTGGAGTTGAGCTGCATAAGCTGCTTGTATATTTTTGAGATTAGTTGTTTGTCAGTTGCTTCATTTGCTATTATTTTCTCCCATTCAGAAGGCTGTCAATCGCAGCCATTCTGACTGGTGTGAAATGGTACCTCATTGTGGTTTTGATTTGCATTTCTCTGATAATGAGTGATGTTGAGCATCTTTTCATGTGTTTGTTAGCCGTTCTTATGTCTTCTTTGGAGAAGTGTCTATTTAGTTCTTTGGCCCATTTTTTGATTGGGTCATTTATTTTTCTGGAATTGAGCTGCATAAGCTGCTTGTATATTTTTGAGATTAGTTGTTTGTCAGTTGTTTCATTTGTTATTATTTTCTCCCATTCAGAAGGCTGTTTTTCACCTTGCTTATAGTTTCCTTTGTCGTGCAGAAGCTTTTAATTTTAATTAGATCCCATTTGTTTATTTTTGCTTTTATTTCCAGTATTCTGGGAGGTGGATCATAGAGGATCCTGCTGTGATTTATGTCAGAGAGTGTTTTGCCTATGTTCTTCTCTAAGAGTTTTATAGTTTCTTGTCTTACGTTTAGATCTTTAATCCATATTAACCTACACATATCAGTGAATGATACTACTTATCCTTCTTCATCTTCTTTATATAGCATTGCCTACTGTGCTAAAGTCATAAGAATTTGACTATGACAAATACAAATAGACCATGCTGACAAGAGCAATGGTAAGATATAAATAAGCATGGATCTCATTGCCTCAATATCCAGACAGCTTCCTCTCAAAACAAAATATTTTATAGAAACCTTTCATGAGTATTTTATTATGTGGGGAGTAGAGTTTAACTCATATTATTGATGGGGTTATTCTTATATTAATTCTCTGATCATTTATCTTTTTTTAAAAATGTATAATCCCCACTTATTTATAAGAAATGAATTAGCAAATCAGGCATAGTCCATACAGGGATATCCACAATTACCATAAATATATAGACTCTGCTAAAGTACTCTTCAGGTATAGATTAGGATATGTATATCACTTGCAAACCAATTACATCTGTTTCCTAATGTTTCTGTGATAAATTGCCATGAGCTCAATGAATTAAAGCAACACAACTTTCCTTACAGTCAATCCACACATGTCCAAACTAAGTTCCTCTGGGCTGAATTCAAGGTGTCTGCAGGACTTTGTTCTGATCTGGAGGATCAAGAGGAGAATACTTTTTGTTTGCATTTTCAGCTTCTAGAGGAAGCCAACATTCATTGGCTCCAGGACTCCTTCCAACTTCAAAGCCAGTGATGGCAGGTTGAGTATCACATCTCATCATTCTAACATTGACTCGTTTTCTTCCCTCTTCCACTTCTAAGGATTTATGATTGTTTACACAGGGCCCACCTGGGAAATCCAGGCTGCTACTCTTCCTTTTTTTAATTAAGGTCAGGTCATTAGCACGTTTGCATCTGTACACACCATGTTCTCTCTTGCCATGTAACTAGCAATTATTCACAGGTTCTAGATATTAACACATGGACATTTTTGGCAGTTATTATATGGCCTACCACTCCATGCTAAGGTGCTGTGTTCCTTAACCACAGTAGCTTCAGTAGAAATGTTTTGGCGGTGCCCACCCTAAGCATGCATGCATGCTAAGTTGCCTCAGTCTTTCCCAACTCTGTGTGACCCTATGGACTATAGTCCATCAAGCTCCTCTGTCCATGGAATTCTCCAGGCAGAATACTGAAGTAGGTTGCCATTTCCTTTTCCAGGGGATGTTCCCAACCCAGGAATCAAACCTACATCTCTTTCATCTACCTGCATTGGCCGGTGGGTTCTTTACCAGTAGTGCCACCTGGGAAGACCTACCCTGAGTGTGCCCTTTCTCAAATGTTTGCCCTTCTGGTCACAGCTGAATGGAACTAGGGGAACATCTAACTGAAGAAGGAGCCCATCTACAGATTAGCCAATAATTTATGATATCTGAAAACTAGTAACAAAGATAGGCTGACCAATTATCTCCTTGTGGATTTGGATCTAGAGACAGAAGATATCAATTGTCTGCTGATTCAGGAGCTACAAAGTTATGCAGATTTGGAAACCAGATGTCAGTCACCTTTCTTTTTAGCATATTTAATCAAGCTAAGGAAGTTGGCTGAGAAAAGGAATAGGAGAGAGGTTGTTGCTGGGTTCAATCACTAAGTCACGTCTGTCTCTCTTCAACTCCATGGACGATAGCATTACAGGCTTCCCTGTCTTCCACTGTCTCCCAGAGTTTGCTCAAATTCATGTCCATTGTGTCAGTGATACTATCTAACTGTCTCATCCTCTGCCACCCCCTTCTTTTGCCTTCATTGTTTCCCACCAGCTGGGTCTTTTCCTTTTTTTTTTTTAATTAATTTTTATTTTTTTAGTTTGTTTTACTTTACAATACTGTATTCGTTTTGCTACACATTGACATGGATCAGCCACGAGTGTACATGAACTCCCAATCCCGAGGGTCTTTTCCAGTAAGTCAGCTGTTTGCATCAGGTGACCAAAGGATTGGAGCTTCAGCTTCAGCATCAACCTTCCAATGCATATTCACGATTGATTTCCTTTAGGATTGACTGGTTTGATCTCCTTGTTACTCAAGGGACTCTCAAGAGTCTTCTCCAGCACCAACTACAATTTGAAAGCACCAATTCTTGGGCACTCAGACGTCTTAAAGGTCTGACTCTTACATCCATATATGACTACTGGAAAAAATCATAGCTTTGCTACATGGACATTTGTTGACAAAGTGATGTCTCTATTTTTTACTACACTGTCTAGGTTTGTCATAGCCTTTCCCTCAAAGGAGCAAACATCTTTTAAATTCATGGCTATGTCACCGTCCTCAGTGATTTTGGAGCCTAAGAAAATAAAATCTGTCACTGCTTACACTTTTTCCCTTTCCATTTGCCATGCAATAATGAAAGGAAGCTGGCTGAGAAAGGGCATATATAGAATGCTGCTGCTGCTGCTAAGTCACATCAGTCGTGTCTGACTCTGTGCGACCCCATAGACGGCAGCCCACCAGGCTCCCCCGTCCCTGGGATTCTCCAGGCAAGAACACTGGAGTGGGTTGCCATTGCCTTCTCCAACGCATGAAAGTGAAAAGTGAAAGTGAAGTCGCTCAGTCGTGTCCTACTGTTAGCGACCCCATGGACTGTAGCCTATGAGGCTCCTCCATCCATGGGATTTCCCAGGCGAGAGTACTGGAGTGGGGTGCCATTGAATAGAGGCATTAAAAAACAAAATTAAATCTATGAAGTGACCTTAGGAGATAACATGTGTTTACCTGGATACTTTAGTTCCTCCCATTGTTTCTTTTTTTTTAACATATTTTAAAAATTTATTTTTAATGGAGGATAATTTCTTTATAATGTTATATTGCTTTCTGCTATATAACAATGTGAATCAGCCAAAAGTATATATATATGTCCCTGTCCTCTTGAACCTCTCTCTCTTCCCCCACCCCATCCCACCTCTCTAGGTTAGTCACAGAATACCAGGTTTAGCTTCCTGTGTTATAGAGCAGCTTCCTATTGTTTTTGATGATGATATTTTTGAGGAGTACAGGTTAAGTATTTCGTACAGTGTCCCCAAATTGGTATTTGTCTGATATTACCTCATGACTGGACTAGAGTCTTGGATTTTCAGGAAGGATGAGGTAAAGTGATAATCTCTTCACAGCCTAGGAAAGATACATCTTGTTAGTATGACTTACTGTTAATGATGCTAACCTTAATTACTTGACGAGACAGTATGGGTTTTCTCTGCTGTAAAGACAAAGAGTGGGGAGTTATCCTCTACCTTCTTGAAGGTGGAATATCTACATAAATTATTTTGAATTCTTCTCCATCCAGCATTCACTCACTGTCCTTAAAAGTAATTTATTTTTTAAATCAATTTTTTTGTACTAATATGGACTCATAGATATTTATTTTATTATTTGGCTTACAATTCAATTTTCTCTTTTAAACTCATCATCTGAGTATTAACTACATTGCCTGACTCTTTCTCACTCTGTACACTTTCTAAAATCAGTTTTTTGCCCATTGTTTTCATTGTTGTTTGTGCTCAAAAGATTAAAAATATCTCTCTCCCAACTTCTCCTAACTACTGAAAACTTTCTCATGAATGTCTTGATGGCATCTACAGTGAGTACCAGGTAGGCCTGTTGTGTTCACTTCCTCCTAAACTTCCTTGTAACAGAATGAAGCTGTGGATGACTAATCTTGTGTTTCTGTAAGCACACAGACTAGTCATCAGTGAAAAATTGCAACACATATGTACATACATCAACTTTATTGATAATTATTTAATCTAAGGTTGATGTTGATAAGTTAGCACCAATACAGACTTAGAAAGTGTGTATAGAACTTGGTAGTTAGGTCTATGGGGCACAATCTGTGATGAAAGAAGCTTGTTAAATTTAAACCCTTATTTAATACATTCTATGACTTGGAAGCACCTCATCAAAAGCAAGTAAAATGCCATCACTGTCAAGGGGAACACATAACCCAAGAGGAATTTAGAAGATTCAGCAGGCTTTGTTCTCCAGTGTCCTTAGCCCTAATAGCCTTTAACATGCTGGCTGGAAATGTAATTTTTATAGTAATGAAAAAACTGAAACTTAGCTAAGACTTACATTATAGCACTCATTTTTGTTACCTGTCAAAGCCAACCATTTTCGGAGAATTTCAACACACAGAACTCAGCCTGTCCATAATGAAACATGAGTATTTCCTTCTTACCAAATTAGATCCTTTCCCATTCTTATCTTATTAGATGGCATCACAATTACAATACCAATCTTTCCCAGAATATTTTACCAATTTATAGAAGAGTTATCTTTGGTTCTGCATTCTCTCCTTTCCTTCATATCTAACTCAGTGCTGGGTCCCAGATATTGCTTGCTATATAGGTACCTAATTCATCAAACTATATACCTTTTTATCACCAGTGTACTAATGCAAATTTTCCTCTTTTCTGTTTGGTTCTTCTCTGGAAATGTTCTGTCACCCACATTCATTCTTGACCAACCTGTCTTGTCTTCTCACTTGAGTCAAGCAGCATTGTTAAAGCAAACATATGAGCACCTTACCTTCCTGTTTATAACCATGAATGAAATTTCACTGCTTTCAGGATTATGACAAAATCTTCCAACCCAATTTATAGATCTTTTGTAGTCTGTTTTCTTTTATTTTTTTTCTATATGAAATATTTTTTTCTTTTTTTAAGTTTATTTATTTTTAATTAATTAATTTTACTTTACAATATTGTATTGGTTTTGCCATACATTGACTTGAATCCACCATGAGTGTATATGTGTTCCATATTGATCCTTGGCCCCTTCTAGGATTATGCTCTCTCCCTCGCTCCCTTTTTTGCTCTTTCTCTTTCTCTCATTCTCTGAACCCCATCTTTCTGCTTCATCCTTTAGGATAGGTCACACCCCTTCTGTCCATCATGCTTATGAAGTTCTTTGCTTTCTCTCCTTCACCAGGCAACACCCACGATCATTCTTGAGATCTCAGCTCAGCCATCATATGCTAGAAAGCCTTGCCTTATCTTTCTGATGAGCTCAAGTCACTTTAATGTGCTGTGATCCTCTACCACAAGTACCACATGTTTCTCTTTCATAGCACTGACCTCAGTGACAATGCTATATTTAATTGGGAGTTTAATTAGATTTTCTTTCTTCCACTATCCTGTAAATTTGTTAAGTGTAGAAATTTGATATTTATTCATTTCTGTGGATTTTCCAAGGTGGCCCCAGTGGTAAAGAATCTGCCTGCAATGCAGAAGACTTGAATTTGATACCTGGGTCGAGAAGATCCCCTGGAGAAGGAAATGGCACCCCACTTCAGTATTCTTGCCTGGGATGTTCCATGGAAGGAGGAGCCTAACAGGCTACAGTCAATGCCATCACAAAGAGTCAGACACAATTGAGTGAGTGAACACACACACACACACACACACATCTCTGTATCTCTACCATTTAAAATGGTATCTGGAATATGTTGTGGTTGTTTAGTCACTCAGTTGTATCTCTTGTGCAACCCAATGGACTGTAGCCCACCAGGCTCCTCTGTCCCTAGAGTTTTCCTGGCAACAATATTGGAGTAGGTTGCCATCCTAGTCCAGGGGATCTTCCCAATCCAGGAATCGAATCCACACCTTCTGTATTGCAAGCAAATTCTTCACCACCAATCCATCTAGGAAGCCCATCTGGAACATGTGCTTGATTCTTCAGTTGTGTCTGACTCTTTATGACCCCATGGGTTGTAGCCCACAGGCTCCCCTGTCCACGGGGATTCTCCAGGCAAGAATACTGGAATGTGTTGCTATGTCCTCCTCCAAGGGTTCTTCCCAACCTAGGGATTGAACCCAGGTCTCCTGCACTGCAGGTGGATTCTTTACCATCTGAGCCACCAGGGAAGCCCAATATGGCACATAAAAGTACTAAAATTTGTTTTAATATTTCTGAGTAAATCCAGAAATAAGTAAATCTGTAATTTTTCCAAGTGAAGAAACAAAAGCCTAAAGGGATGAAGTGCAAGATAATCAATTTGTTAAGGTAGAGACTAGAACAGTTCTGAATTTTGAATCTATTCTGTTATTCTCTCATCCTTGCTCCTTTGTAATTGAATTTAAAGAAAGGAAGGGCAAACCAAATAATATTCAGGTGCAAAACATGCAATAAACTTTTATGCTGTTTCTAATACAGCAGATGTTTTTTCACAGCTACAGCTTGATTTACTTATGTATTTGTTTTTCCTCAGATACATTGAATTAGCATAAATGTAGTCTTTGATTATGACAGACATTATTTTTTATGAATGTCCTTTTTAAATTTAACTGGATGGACTTTTTGTTTTTAATAAAAGAATAAACATTCACTAAACCAACGTTAAACACAAAAACTAAAATCTTTCAGATCTCTTCCACTTCCCTTACCTGTTTGTCACCTTACTGATATACTGTGGTAACAATTCCATCCCTTTCCATGTGAAGATATGTGTTTGCCTCATCCAAAAATGAAGAGATCCTATGCATTTGCATAATTTCTGATATTTGCTTTATTGTCTTTTATTTTTTCCAGTAAAATGGGTACAAAATGATAACTTGATATGATCTTCATTTGCATTTGTTTAAACCCTGAATGGGCTTGAATCATCAGATATTTATTGTCCATTAATTCCCTTTTATTCTAAGTTGTATAGACCAGAGCTCATTTGTCTACTTATTGAATAAGTTATTTCACTGAAAATCATGAAAAAGAATTATCTTTCAAATTACTTTATTGTGATACACCATTTTATTATGGTGACTCAATAGATATTGTTTGGAAAATGGGAAATGGAAATTACTAAAGATTAGCATATTTTCACCCCACCTAATTTTCTCTTTTCACATTTGGAGACTGAAGAAGAATGGGTTTAGCTTAACAATCTGTTCTACCAACAAGCAGGTGGAATTCTATGGGCATAATAAAACTGATATTTAGGATGAGATACCTACCAGAAATGAGAGGAATGATTACTTTGCACACATATGTATCTGTGTGCCTTTGTACCTGTAACTCCTAAGTGTGTGTATTGTAATAAGTTCAATTTAAGTCAACACCCATCTGTTACTTGATCCACAATATTATTAACTAACACTTAGTGGCAACATATTGGAGAAGGCAATGGCACCCACTCCAGGACTCTTGCCTGGAAAATCCCATGGATGGAGGAGCCTGATAGGCTGCGGTCTATGGGGCTGCGAAGAGTCAGACACAACTGAGCAACTTCACTTTCACTTTTCATTTTCATGCCTTGGAGAAGAAAATGGCAACCACTCTAGTGTTCTTGCCTGGAGAATCCTAGAGATGGCAGAGCCTGGTGTGTTGCCATCTATGGGGTCACACAGAGTTGGACACCACTGAAGTGACTTAGCAGCAGCAGCAGTGGCAACATATGTATAACTTAATCCAAATAGGATTTTGCAAAGATGATCTACATCTTGTCAACTTTTCCTCTAATTAATTATTGCCAAAATATTCCATCAAAATAATCAGAAAGTCTAAAAATAAAATTTTACTCATTTGTCTACAGTTTTTTTTTAGCAGATATATGTGATTTCCAGTTATTTCTGGGAAATTATTGTGGAGCTCAAACTGATATGGTATTACCAGTAAGTAAAACTGATGCTCTGGAAGATGAGTCCTGTTTATCTTGGGACCTGTGATATTAACACAGAAGTAAATATGTAGTCTAAAATCAACAAACGGTCTCTAAATTATTTAAATCTATATATTATCTAAGGAAGGGAAAATATTTGGTTCTTACACATGAAACTACTTTAAATTTACTCTAAAATCCAGATAGTATTTATTCCTAATACTATTTTCCAGAAATTCATGAGGTTTCACAAATGTCACTGAAAATTCTATAATTCCTTGGAGTGCAAATGTTTTATAGGAGAAGACATTGGTCAGTGTGAATTCTTGTAATAGTGTATATGCTGGATCAAATGTCTGCATTCCCAGCCAGTTACTAAAGTCAACTCTGATCAACAGTCCCAGGGCTGTTTAATTTTTTACCATGGCAATCATCAAGGTTTCCCTCTTCCTTCTCATGTATTTACATTAATAATGGAACTTTTAGCTACTAAGCTCAGAGAGAAATATGCTTCTCAGAAATAGTTTATGGAGCCAAAACTTCTTTTCAGTGTCAAGCAGAGCTCAAACCATTGACTCATTGTTTTTGTTTTCCCAGATAATATCAAACATGTGTCCCAGATCATGTAGAGGGAACCTGCTCAGAAAAAATTCTGACTGCATTTGGTGTACAAAGTTTGATACCAGCTGCCAGGAATATGTATTTCAATGTGGGCCAGATGTTGAGTATTTGTGCATAAAAATGATGGAAAAAAATATGCTTCCTTCATATTCCAAGGTTTTGCCAGCCATTGTTTGGCAGGAGATTTTGATATTATATTTATAGTACAATGGGATCAAATTATTAAGTGGGAAGAGTAGGTTATCCCACAAAATTGGCTCTTCAGAAGAATTATTATAGGAGGGGAGTAAAATCAATATTATTTCCAATCTGTGATTGATCTTGTATCACATCTCCAAGTCAACTTTTGTCATTATTCATTTAAATCTATGTACTGTACTGTCAAACATTGAGGTAATATGACATCATTTTGTCATTTTCACTGGAATGTTATAGGAAGTATATCACAGATATAGAAACAAAACATGAAACATTGCTAGACTGGTGAATTGGGGAGAGTTTGGATGTTGAGTTGTAATAGTTTAAACAAGGTACATCTTTTGGCATAAAATATCTGAATATCATACTTTAGTTCAATTAGGCTACTCATACAAAGCTTTATATGATGGAATTCTCATTTGCATTTTATACCTGAGGCAAAATTAATTTTCCTTTCAGATGGATATATAATAAAATCCTACTAGCACTGTCTTTCTTTAAATCTCTTTTAGATAAGAAATCCTGTGAGCATTTCAAGCTTCTTAAAATACTTGATGGAATGGATGAAACCAAACTCTGAAGAACTAAAGATAGTCAGTTAACACATATGTCAGTATTAAATAGCCTCAAGAAATTAAAGATCAAATGTGGATTTGACAGATAACAATCTCTGACAAACATGGGGGAAAAACCTGGAAAAAGTCATAACTGCTTTGCTTCAGAAAGTTAAAAATTTAAACTAAAAACCTTAATCATTTTTATTTACATATAACATAGGAAGAGATGCAGAAAGTGCTGTACACAAATCCTTTTGCTTTTAACTAAAGAGAGAAATACGTCAACTGGGTTGAAATTAAGTAGCTAATGTATTCAAAAAATAAAAATTCTGTATGTCTACGAGAAATTTTTACATATTTTTAAATCAGGGAAATATAGAATCAATATATACATAAACAGAGACTGCTTGAAATTTGAGTACACTTTGATATAGAAACTAAGTATGTATTCATTCATCAATAAAAGTGAGCAGACTTATGAATGTATTTGCATTCTAGATAATGGTAATGATACTTTTTCAAGGTAAGGATGAGCCTGCTAGTTTTTTAAAATCTAGTCTAGAAGTCATATCCTAAACATAAAAATAATTGACTCAAAGCTCAGCATTCATATATCAATCTAAAGGGAAACAATGTTCAGTGAGTGCAATTTTTGAATAAATATTCAGGTGTTTTTTTCTGAATTCAGATCAGGTAAGAGTTGTGAGTCCTATTGCTTTAAGAGAAAGCATCTAAGATACACTACATGTTCACATAGCTATGCTATAGAATTACTTCCTCAACCCTGAGCTGCTGCTGCTGCTGCTGCTAAGTTGCGTCAGTCATGTCCGACTCTGTGTGACCCCATAGACGGCAGCCCACCAGGCTCCTCTGTCCCTGGGATTCTCCAGGCAAGAACACTAGAGTGGGTTGCCATTTTCTTCTCCAGTGCATGAAAATGAAAAGTGAAAGTGAAGTCACTTTTTCGTGTCCGACTCTTAGCAACCTCATGGACTGTAGCCTACCAGGCTCCTCTATCCATGGGATTTCCAAGGCAAGTGTACTGGAGTGGGGTGCCATTACCTTTTCCTCAATCCTGAGCTATTCACTCACAAATACTACTGCACTGTGCTAGCCAGTCAGAGATCCCTGAAAGAAGAATCTATTTTATAGAGGCTTTTACCATAGAGTTGTGGGAGATGGTAGATCTGCCATTTTGGTAGCTCTTAGCAGAACTTATGATTAGGTAAGGTATCTCTCTGGTAACAGTCTATGTAAGTTCTCATCCAGGGTGCTGAGAACAAAATTTTTGCAGAAAATTTCTTGTAGAAAATTTTGATAGAGACTGTAACAAGAAGGATCAGTAGCTGTGGTAAGCCATTTATTGGTTGATATAAATCATGTGGAGAGAAATGAAAGATTTACCACAAATCATGCTTATGTGTTCATTCATGTTTGACCTTTTGCAACCCCATGGGCTGCAGGCACCAAGCTCCTCTGTCCTCTACTCTCTCCCAGAATTTTCTCCATTGAGTCAGTGTTGCTATCTAACCACATCATCCTCTGCAGCCCACTTCTTCTTTTGCTTTCAGTCTTTCCCAGCATTAGGGTCTTTTGTAATGAGTTGGCTCTTCACATCAGGTAGCTAAAGTATTGGAGCTTTAGCTTTAGCATCTGTCCTTCCAATGAATATTCAGGGTTGATTTCCTTTAGGATTAACTGGTTTGTTCTCCTTGAAGTGCAAGGGACTCTTCTCCAGCACCATGATTCAATAGCATAAGTTCTTTGGTGCTCAGCTTTCTTCATGGTCCAACTCTTTGATCCATACCTGACTACTGGAAAAAACATAGCTTTGATTATAAGTACCTTTGTCAGCAACCATGAGTTTGAAATTACTGGGTAACATTTGGGGCTTTAAAATGTTTCTGATTTGGATGAGTTTGAAATACACTTTTATGATTAAAACTATGTGGCATATTAATATATACCATCAATAATTACATTTGTCATCTCATGATAGAAATATCTGAGAATTTAATAATACAGAGTTCTTTGTTGTGTGATTCTCTCATTCAGCTCAATTAAATATAATTTTTACTTTCTGGCAGTCAGTAAATTGTAGGATAGGATCAATGGTGACTCCTTATAAGAATGCATTCCAGGAGCATTCAGTGTGAGAGAGCTTTGATACTAAAATATAATTTCTTGATGAATTTAAATGAAGATATACACTGTACTATGGGCTTCTCTGGTGGCTCAGACAGTAGAGAGTCTACCTGCAATGCAGGAGACCTAGGTTTGATTGCTGTGTTGGGAAGATACCCTGGAGATGGAAATGGCAATCCACTCCAGTATTCTTGCCTGGAAAATCCCATGGATGGAGTTGCCTATTGGGCAACAGTCCATGGGTCTCAAAGAGTTGGACATGACTGAATGACTTTCAAATAGACCTACATATACTGTACTAATTTTTACTGAAAAGTTCAGTTATAAAATGCTCTTACATAACAACAAATCAAGTGAATACACTGGAGAATTTTTGTTTTATTAACTTTTCTGCATTGCTTTGAAACAAGATTTTTATTTTAGAAGCAACGTCATTTAAGGTACATGGTTAGATACCTCAACCATGCATAGTAAAATATCAAAATTTCTGAAAGTTGACTTCAAAATAAGGATTCAAATTCATAGGTTATTATTTCTTTATAAATGAGCTTACTGCAATCAAATGTAATGCTACTTATTATATTCACTTTAGGAGAAACTCAGAAAATAGTAGAGTTTGCATTCTGATGTACTCAAGAGAGAAAAATCTACAGAAGTAAACAAAAATTGTCTCAGGCTGTTTCTAAGAACTGAATTAAAGGATATGTTTTCTACTTGACCAAATAATAAACACCTACAGAAAATAAGTGAAAGGTGTGAATTTAAATTACAATTGAAATAGCAGTGTAACGTTTCTAAGTCCCTTGGGATGAGGCATCTAGCCTTTATTTTATTTTATTTATTTATTTATTTATTTATTTTAGTTGGAGGCAAATTACCTTACAATATTGTAGTGGGTTTTCCCATACATTGATATGAATCAGCCATAAGTTTACATGTGTTCCCCATCCTGAACCCCTCTTCCCCCCTTCCCTCCCCATCCCATCCCTCTGGGTCATCCCAGTGCAGCAACCCTGAGCACCCTGTCGCATGTATCAAACCTGGACTGGTGATTTGTTTCACATATTATAATATACATGTTTCAATGCTATTCTTTCAGATCATCTCACCCTCGCCTTCTCCCATGGAGTCCAAAAGACTATTCTATATATCTGTGTCTCTTTTACTGTCTCTCATATAGGGTCATTGTTACCATCTTTCTAAATTCCACATATATGTGTTAGTATACTGTATTGGTGTTTTTCTTTCTGGCTTACTTCACTCTGTATAATCGGCTCCAGTTTCATCCACCTCATCAGAACTGATTCAAATATATTCTTTTTAATGGCTGAATAATATTCCATTGTGTANATGCTTTTGAACTGTGATGTTGGAGAAGACTCTTGAGAGTCCCTTGGACTGCAAGGAGATCTAACCAGTCCATTCTAAAGGAGATCGGCCCTGGGTGTTCTTTGGAAGGAATGACGTTAAAGCTGAAGCTCCAGTACTTTGGCCACCTCATGCGAAGAGTTGACTCATTGGAAAAGACTCTGATGCTGGGAGGGATTGGGGGCAGGAGGAGAAGGGGACGACCGAGGATGAGATGGCTGGATGGCATCACGGACTCAATGGACGTGAGTCTGAGTGAACTCCGGGAGTTGGTGATGGACAGGGAGGCCTGGCATGCTGCGATTCATGGGGTCGCAAAGAGTCAGACACGACTGAGCGACTGAAAAGAACTGAACAAAACTATATGGAGTATGATCCTTCTGTGTATCTAATTGTCACCCACCAAGCTCCTCTGTCCATGGGATTTTCCAGGCAAGGATACTGGAATTGGTTACCATTTCCTTGTCCAAACTGCATATATACAAATTAAAATAATCAGAAATGTAAGTGGTTATTTCATGAAAATAGAATTGTCCCTTTATTTTTCTTATTTAAACCTTCCTATTATTCTAAGTTTTCTATAAGGAAATATTTAAGAGAAAACAGGAAAACAGAAGTATTTCCTAAGTATTTATTTGTTTACTTTGTGGTGATGTATACAAATACAGTTTAATTTTTTCAAATAAATAGAATAAATTATATTTCAAATTATATGCATTCTTACTTTATTGTAAGTACCTTGCTGCATGAAGATCATTACAATATATTAATTTACTAAAACGTTCAGGTTTCCACATTATAAATACATTGCCAGAAACACATTTTGAACCATAATTAAATGAAATTACATACTCCTCGCTCTTTCCCTTCCTCACCCTCTCTCTAAATACACACATACACTCACGTATATGGAATAATATATAGATCATTCTGTACATTAGAGAGAAGGCAATGGCACCCCACTCCAGTACTCTTGCCTGGAAAATCCCATGGATGGAGGAGCCTGGTGGGGTGCAGTCCATGGGGTCACTAAGATTCGGACACGACTGAGTGACTTCACTTTCACTTTTCACTTTCATGCACTGGGGAAGGAAATGGCAACCCACTCCAGTGTTCTTGCCTGGAGAATCCTAGGGACGGGGGAGCCTGGTGGGCTTCCGTCTATGGGGTCGCACAGAGTCGGACACGACTGAAGCGACTTAGCAGCAGCAGCATACATTAGAGAGAGAGAGAAAATCTAGAAAGTTACACCAACCTGTTACCCAGTTAACACTGCTGATCTCTTGTTTTGGGGATTCACTTTCTACATTCTGTGGAATGTATTGTTTAATTTCTTATTGTTTAAGAATGTTGTTTAATTTCTTTCTTAACAATAAACATATGTTACATTTGCAGTAAAAATTAGCAAGGGCCCTTTTTAAAATTGTAAAATCTTTAGATGAAAAACACTTTTCCAAAATATCTCATCTGAGTGTGTACAAATCAGAGAAACTGAAGGGTAAGTAACAATGAAATAAAAAAAAAAAAAAGAAAAAGCTTTCTCTGCTATGATGATTTGATGAATTGGACACACTCCAACCTCTCTGAGTTATTGTTAGAAACTAAATCATGGACGCACTCTGATTTTGCGTTCACTTTTTGACTAGCCATATTGTAGTTCAGATTGCTTAAACAGCTCAACCACAGATTTAATCACTGCAGAGAAAACTTTATTCTAAGGAGTGAAAAGCAAACAGGGTAATAGGGGGGAAAATGTGGCTTGTCCCAAAATAAGCACAACATATTATTACATTTCAAATGGAATTGTAATATAGGTTGTAGGAAAAAGAGCTAAACTCTGATAGATTTTTACAATATCTCTTAAAAGTGTATGGTGTATGTTTATGTATAAATTATATACCATAGATTACTTCTGGGAATTTGTAGTTTCAAACTCTGAGTTCACATCCAAAGGCTAACCTTGTGCAAGCATTTAACCCATTCCTGGAAGAACAGCTTGGATGTGGTCAGCTGAGAGACCTGGCTCAGAAAGTATTATATGTTTTTCAGCTGACCACTGACCACCTGTAAGATGAGATTTGATCCTCATGAATAATATTTCTTCATGTTTTTGTTAATATCCTAGGACTGTCTGAAGAAAAAAACAAGCTCGTCCTTCCTGTCACTTTTTTCATTTGCATAAAACTAAGGAAGAAAGGCATCAACATTTGTATAAATCACTATTCTGTGCCCAAAACTGAATGTAGATTTTGAGTTAGGAGAAAACATAGGAGGGGTGAATTCCTTACTCTGAGCTCTGGGAACATTTACTTCCTAAGAGATGAATGGAGAATGTTTGTGTCAATTAATATATATTGGAGGTATATAAAATGATGATGTGTCTGTTATTCAACTGTCACTGATATGAACCTGACTGCAGAATTACTTGCTGGGATTCAGAATTTACTCCCTCCTTCTGACTTTTTGTTTATGCACTTTGCAAGACAAAAAGTAATTTCTGCCAACTGCTGGATTATAAATTCAACCTGGGATCTGATAATCAGATTCCACTTTTTCTCTGTTTTATCTCTCATCACAGATGATAAAGATAGTGCAATTGGAATTCAGCTGTGACAGTATAGATGATTAAGCTAAAATCTAATTGGCTTTGCAGTGTTAGCAGAAGCCAAAATTTAATGTCTGCTTTTTTTCCTCCATAGTAAAATAAACCTCTGTGATTCACAGTCTCAGAACAGAATTCCGTTGATTAAGAAAGTCTTTTTATGACTGTATAAAGTCTTATAGTAAATAATTGACTGTGAGAATTAAAACAAAGTTCCAAGTTTTGTTTTTCCTTGTGAACTTTTTAGAATGCAATGATTCTCTGAACTGTCACTTAAAATCAGAAATGTTTTTGCTAACAAGATATATCATGTTTTTAAAACATTCAAAGTCTATTGATTTGAAGGGAAAACGTAGAGGTGCTTTTAAGCAATATTTGAAATTAGTGGATTTGTGACAATTCACTGTATGGCATTAGTTTAAGAGCAAAACTTATGCTGGCAAATACTGCACAGAAAAAAGAGTGACTATAACCTCTGGTAGCTCTGCACCTTCACCACCATGATGTAGCTGGCTGTTGTTACTGTCACCAGGATCCAGAATATTCCCCAGGCTGATTGAAGCTAACAGGAGAACTAGGATGTGTGATAAGATATTTATGTCAGGTTTTCAACTTGCTGTTAGTTTTTCTCCAGTGTCTCTCCCTCTGGGTTCTCTGGCACAATCTAACCCCCAAATCGAGGCAGGCTTCATCCTGGCTTATAATCCTGAGATACTTAGAGCTATTGAATGTGATTAGGTTTCCAGTGTGACTACGTTTACCAAGAGACACGGATTCGATCCCTGGGTTGGGAAGACCCACTGGAGGCGGAAAGGGCAACCTGCTCCGCCAGCTTCTTGCCTGGAAAGGACAACAGGATGTTGGCAGAAAGAGCTGGACACAACTGAACACACACATCATTTTTAGAGCCAATGTGACTTGGTTTTCTACAACTTTAAAAGCTAAAAGTATTTTTATTGAAAAAGGTCTGATTAGGGTGACTAAGATTCTGTTTGTACTTAAAATTTGATCTGGATTATTGCAGTTCATCACTGACCTGTGTGTTGGCAGCCCACGAAGCAACAGTGCATAATAAATAAGATCCTTTCATTTCCTATTTTTGGTGTGAATAAGAAGCAGTTACTATACTGTTGCCCACTATCTGTTTGTGAGGGTGGGAAAAAGTTGTTCATACTTTGTAAAATTTTATATAATTTCATGTTTTCAGTGAAACTCCTTAAGGTCAAACTACAGCTACTCACAGCATAGATTAGATTTGTACTCTTCTAATCATATATGGGTGAGACTGTCTTTTTTCAGAGTAGTTAAGAACATGGGCAACACACTTCTCTATTGGAAAGGCAAGGGATTAATAAGGAATTTGAAACAGCCACCCTAAGAGCAGGGATAAAGCAAGTTAAAGTTCAGTTCACTATAAACTCTAGGTACTACCATAAAGTTTACTGAAAATGTAGTATAATATAAAAAAAAATTAGAAAATTAGTATACCACAAACTGGGCTTCCCTGGTGGCTCAGAGGTTAAAGCATCTGCCTGCAATGCAGGAGACCTGGGTTCACTCCCTGGGTCGGGAAGATCCCCTGGAGAAGGAAATGGCAACCCACTCCAGTACTCTTGCCTGGAGAATCCCATGGACAGAGGAGCCTGGTGGGCTGCCGTCCATGGGGTTGCAAAGAGTCGGACATGACTGAGAGACTTCACTTTCACTTTCACTTTCATACCACAAACTCTGCCTTCTAAGATCCTTCATTATTATGTAATAGAAAAGAAAATTTGTTAGCAAATCTATATTTAAAATCATGAACACTTAGCTTCATTTAAGAAGGAAAATATTAAAGTCTCATAATATCTCAGGGATTAACATTTTTACTTTTCAGGTAAACTCCCAATTTCTAAGTCAAAATTTTGAAGCATTGATGGAACTTATGTTATTAGTATGACAGTTGAAGAAAGAGTTTTACATTGTTAAAGGTTTTCTATCATCATTCTGTACAAGTCCTTTCCATAAAATCCACTTCAAGACACAGAATAAAACAAAAATAGAAGGAGAAGGAGGACCCAGGACTAAAGAGTTTTCAAGGAAAAAAAAAAAAACCTTTTTTGTCATTTATTCAGTGCGGACATCCACTGGAAAAAGATCACACTGAAGGTCAACATAAATAACAAAACTAAAATGTTATTTATTTCTTCTTTTAGGGGCTGATGTTATCAACTTCGATGGCCACGTTGTGTTACCATATAGATTCAGAAACAAGAAGATGAAAACACTGAAAGATGTCATTGCCTTGAAATTTAAAACTTCTGAAAGTGAAGGGGTAATCTTGCACGGGGAAGGACAGCAAGGGGATTATATTACTTTGGAACTCAAAAAAGCCAAGCTGGTCTTCAGTTTAAACCTAGGTATGTTCTGATTTTTGGCACCATTTCTTCCATTTATTGGTATCCCTGTTAGTTAAATGCTAATGGTCTTTAATCCTTAAAATGTAAATTATAAACAGTTCACATTATGTTGTTGTCAATTCATTTTTAATTCATAGTGTTTGGTATATATTTATATACATACTCATTAGTAAATATGTATTCAACACCTGTTTTATGCAGTTACAAGACTAGCATTTGGCATACAGCTGGACACTGTATTATCTATTATTTTAAAACAACTAAATCAGAAGAAATGGCCTCAAATACTGATGAGTAGTATGAAATCAATTAAACAAGCTTGATATGATAAAGGATACTGTGTAGGCAAGGGGGGAAATATTAGAATATGTAGTGAGGAAAGTCCTCTCCAAGAAGATATTCATATGAGGTTTCAGTGATGACAAAAATAAGCCCTGAAAATATCTGGGACAAAGCAGTTGAGAAAGAATCATGAAAGACTAAGACCCGATCTGCCCAAGGAACAAGATGAGGCTAGTATGGGTATTCATAGGATAGAAGATGGAATTAGATGTTATTTTAAGAATGGGAAGCTGTCAGTAGACTTTAAACTATATGGCCTCGTGATCTTATTTTTAGAAATGTACTGAGACTCCTGTAAGAGAGAATGCTTGCATGAACATGAGAGTCACAGCTGGACCTCTGCCTGGTGTAACTGAGATGACCACTGCTTTCAGAAGGTGGCTTTCAGGGGAGGTGTAGAAAAATAGATTCACCTGTAAAGTTAGTATGGTTGTAATTAATTGAGTATGGAGTAAAAAAGAAAGGGAACATATAAAGAATAACCCTAGGGTATGGCTTGAGTTCCAAATAGACATTTGTACCATTTTTCGAAATACAGAAAGCCTTATTTTCTCTTCAGTTTCTTCTAACGGAGGAGTACTAATTCTTTCCAATAGAGAAATCCTAGAGATCTGTTGGAGAGGGCAATGGCAACCCACTCCAGTACTCTTGCCTCAAAAATCCCATGGACGGAGGAGCCTGGTAGGCTGCAGTCCATGGGGTCGCTGAGTCCGGCACGAAGGAGCCACTTCACTTTCACTTTTCACTTTCATGCATTGGAGAAGGAAATGGCAACCCACTCCAGTGTTCTTGCCTGGAGAATCCCAGGGACGGGGGAGCCTAGTGGGCTGTCGTCTATGGGGTCGCACCGAGTCAGACATGACTGAAGCAACTTAGCAGCAGCAGCAGCAGCAGCAGCAGCAGCAGAGATCCGGTTGGAACATGGTGCTTTTTAGCTGCCTGATAGTCATCAAAGTTGAGGTTCTATTAGGGAGTTCCATGTGTGATATTGACAAGAGAAGGTGCTACGTGAAGCCTGAGGAGAAGAGACAGTGAATAGGAGGAAATATGAGTATATGGCATCACAGAGACCAGGGAAGGAGAAAGGCTGTCCTCTATGGTCTGCTGCGTCGAAGTCACCTAAAATGTCATTTAAAACAGAAAAGTGAGGTCACTGGCAACATAGTAGTTACTGTTGATCTACTCTCATTAAAATAGAATAGTAGTTTTATTGTCATCAGTTAAGGAAAGATAAAAAGGGTGCAAATGATTATTTTAAGTATAATCAACTAGAAATGAAGGGATCAGAGAAATAATATGCTGATTAGAGAATGAGATGAAACTCAAAGAAGGAGTTACTATTTTGTCTTGGGCTTTTGTTGTTGTTTCTAAGTGGACATGCCTAATACATGTTTATATTTTGATAATGTAGATGAGATTTACTTAAAACTAAAGGGAAGGTCCACAAGACAGATACTGACAATCAGAATTACAATTTATGCAAATCAATATCTATCCTCTTCTTGCTGGCTTAAAATTTTCAGAATTTATTCAAGAGTTGTTTGAGGGGCATCATTTATGTTTAATGATTTTAGGATTCTATAAAGATTTTGTAGTCTAAATTATATCAGTAACTAAAATTTGCATGTTAAATGCATCCCAATGGAAAGCTATAAAATTGAAAGTTAGAACACAAAGAGATTCTGCCTGCTTGATTTTCTCATCAATACGGTTCTAACTTTCTTAAATACGGCTTGTTTCCCATATATTTTGCTTTTATTACTTTGAAAATCAGTACTATACTAAAAAATACAACATCAGTTAATTCTTTTCAGTTTATAATACTTAATATAGTGTCTACAAAGATTATTCTTCATTATAAAACTTTTCACATTCAAAATCTTATCTGATAGAAAAAGTGGTTTCCATAATAAGAAAATTATCCAATAAAGCTAATTTAAAAATTATACAAAGATATTAAAATTTTTATATTAAAATTGTAAAATGAAAATTCATGCCAAAACCTGGGAAAATTCAAATAGAGAAGTTTAATGTCATTCTTGAATGAAAATTCATTCCACTCTATAATTGTACTAAGACATAGCAAAAAATGTAAGGAAAACTCATGAAGAAAAATTATAAATAGTCTATAAACACCAAATGCTCAATCAAGCTATCTATGAAAGAAATATATAATAAAGTAATGATTCCAATTTTTTCAAGTAAGTAAATAAATTTAAAAAATGATAGTATCTATATCATTGTGCTATGCAATAAAAAGGATTCGTCCTTAAAATATTTCAAGAAAACAATTTAATAATATATCTTCAGATATTTTAATTTTCTATATGTTTTGATTCAATAATCAAAGAAATAATAAGAAACAGCTCTAGAATTTCTGTTCAAGGATGTATACTTTGTGATGTTAGTTACAATAACAAATATTGAAAGAAAAAATATTAACACATAGTGTTTAAGATATGTGTTATGTGTTTAAAATATCTGTGAATACTTTGGGGAATATTGACAAGCATTAAATTAAAACAGTAGGCAAACTATAAATGTTATAACAATATTTATACATGTGTGAATTATATGATTATATTTATATAATTAAAAAAAAAATATCTGGAGGAACTAGACCACACTATTTTTAGTGGTAGAAATGAGTGATCAATGCTTTATGTATTAATTCTTTATAAAATTGTATCATATCTAAAATAATTTATTTTCAAACTTTTCTCTCTCTTTTTTTTTTTTTTTAAAAGTGAAACACACAGAGTAGCTTTAAAAGCCGCTGGTCCTTGTAAGAGTGTGATGTTACTATTCTGAAACAAAAACTGATCATATGGCCTTATATAAAAAGATTATTACCGTGTCATTGGAAAGCAGTTTACATAGAGTATTATTGACAAATTTATGACAACCATGGAAACACATTCACTCAGATATCCACTCTCAGTTTTAATGCTATTTCCTTAATACAGCACAGCTAGATACTGCTTAGTCTTCTAGTCTAAATATTTAATGTAATAAAACTGAATGTATTCTTTCACTTAAACTTAACCTTCTTTCTTTTCTTCCTCTCCCATCCCTATGTACATACACAGTCATAATCACAGTCACAGGGAAACATTTGATTTCATCACAAAAGGAAAAAAAAAAATTCCTATAGGAGATCCATAGAAAATGTCAGGTATAGGTGTATTAGCATCGTAAATGTGAAAAAAAATAATTCTTCAGTCAATTGTGTATTTATTTTATTTCTATTATGCTATTTATTCTGAAGTAATAGTCTATTTTATAGCATTAGTTTTGCCTAACCATAAAAAGCAATGCTTGATTAGACAAAATAGAAAATGGTATAAAATATGTAAACAGCATCCAGAGATGACCTTAATAAATATTTCAGACTCTCACAGCCTTCCACTCTTATTTATAGTCCTGTTGCTATGGAGATCTTATTTCAAAACTGAACTAATGCTACATATGTAATTTTGGAGATTTTTATTTTAAAGTATAACTTGAGTAAATTTTCCATGATGTTAAATATTATGTTGTGCTTAAGATTATGGCTTTAGGAATCAGAAAATATTTGTCATGTTGTATTTTCTTGACCAATAATAATAACAACAACAATAATAAAAATTAACAGGTAACTTTTAATGGACATTCACTGTATGTCAAGAAATAAGTTCTTTGCTTGTACGGATTAATTTAATTCTCACAGCAACTTTGTAAAGCAGGTACTATTATTTTTCCCTTTTTACATATGACCAAAGAGAGGCTCAGAGAGCAGTCACCTTGGCCAGGATCATGGAGCAAGCCAGTGATGGAACAGCATTAGAATCCAGGGACTTTGGCTCCAGAGCCCACGGGGCACTGACTTCATATGGAATATACCAAACTTAGCAGAATTCATGGCTCAGTAATTGAAAAAAAATAAAGCTCATGGTTTTTAAGGGAACAGAAAATTTCCCATCTTTAATAGCTTTTATGTAGTTTGAACATGCAACTATTTTTAAGTATCATTCCATACTGGTTGTCCTATGTAAACTGCAATAGACAGAGATGCCATAAAACTGTCTGCCCGTGGTGTAGATGACATAGAGGTCTGGTGTCTTTACCTGGTTGCTTTTCCATTCATGCGATTCAGGAAGCAACCAGCTCGCCCCATATACGGCCACACATCCGTGATGACAGGGAGTCTGCTGGACGATCACCACTGGCACTCTGTGGTCATCGAGCGCCAGGGCCGGAGCATCAACCTCACCCTGGACAGAAGCACACAGCACTTCCGCACCAACGGGGAGTTTGACTACCTGGATTTGGACTATGAGGTAAGCCTGAGGATGTGTAGATTGTCATGCATCAAGTGACTGCTTCAGTTTTATGCTGTCTTGTTGAATTCTTATCAATTATATACCTTCATATACCATTTTCATTTTATTCTCCAAAGAAAACTTACAGCTTTACAACCTAATTTATTAATATATATCATTTTATTAAATTTTAAGTTGTTAGAGTTATTGAAATATTTTTTAAAACTTGGAACTAAAGTAGCATGTATCTGAAGAAAAGGACCATTTATTATGTTATCAGAGCCATTTAACAAAACCAGAATAAATTGTCATCATCTTTTTATTGGTAATTATAAATTGCTTGTTCTTGATATACAGTATGTTATATACATGATTGCCTAGTATTTATTAGAAAACATTGCATAAGAAATCCTACATTAAACCATTTATAAATTCATGATTATAGATAGTTCCTTCGACAAGTTCTATTTTCTCAGATATAATGTCATAAAATAAATAAAAATACAGACTATTTTAAAGAAATTGTTCATAAATAAAAAAGATATTTTTTATCTTCCAAATGACTAAAGATTAAAAATAATCAGTGATCATATTGGTCTGGTAAAAATACATATTCTCATAATACACTGAGAGGCATATAAAGTTTTTTTAAAAGAATTTTTTGGAGAGCAATTCAACTTGAAAGTGTCTATCAAAAGTGTTAATCATAAGTAGGAATAAAAGTTCTGTAAAAACAGGTTCCTCACTGGGGTACCCCTATGACTTTGCTGTGCCATTTCAATGTGCTTTGGTTCCATTGTTGAAATTACATACACACACACACACACACACACACACACATATATGTGCTATTGATTGCTGTTGTTCAGTTCTAAGTCACGTCCAGCTCTTTGCAACCCCATGGACTGCAGCAGGCCAAACATCCCTCTCCTTCACTATCTTCTGGAATTTTTTCAAACTCATGTCCATTGAGTCAGTGATATTATTGATATCCACCCATAAATCTTTTAGAACATAAATGTACTTATCATAAAATAGTATATTAAAAGTCAGGATTTACAACTATATTTTTTATTTTCCTTATGTATTTCAATAGTTTCTAATCTAAATTTTCTGTAATATGAATACATTACATATATTTCTAAACAAATTTAGAATGGAATATGCAATATAAACTTTGATACAGAGACTTTTATTGACATTAAAATAAATTTAAGGTTATCAGGGAATAATTATCCCCAAAAAAACATCTCTTGAAAGTGAAAATGATTGTTGAAAGGCAAAGCATGTGAAAATCCCCCAAATTCCTATCTTCTCTAAATGAGTGTTAATCTTGACTTATGTGACCTATCTGCTACAATCTGAGAGAATTTAAGGATGAATTATTCATTCTCCATTAATAAACTTTGAAGTACTCTAGAAGAGCTGAGAAATCCTAAAACATTAGCAATGGGCAAACACAATTCCAATTTTCAAAAAAGCAGAATTAAAAATTTGGGATCATAGTCCCTGTTGAGTTTGCGGTGACATCTATGAATATTCATGCACACACAACGCCTCCTATTTGGTCAGCAGTTTCAGCAACACTCAGAGCCCTTCTAGATAGAATACCATGTTTGAGAACCTCACCTGTGAACTAAAATGCCTGAGACACATTTGTCAGGGAGACATAGAAAGAAATTTAAATTGACTGAGAGAGAGTCAGGGGACACTCAACTTCCTTCTCTTAGTAGAGCTGCTGCTGCCGTTACTTTCCTTAGATACTGCAGTTATCGGCAGATGGTGCACAGGAAAATGCCTGGGTCTGCCTTTTTATCTCAACATGATGCAGTTTTGGAGAAAATCGAGTGTATGAGCTCAAAGTAGAGCCATTAAGCCTGGGTTTAAATCCCTCTTGCCTCTTCCTGGTTGTGTGACACTGGGCGACTCATATTCCCTTTCCATAAAGTGAAAATAGTAGCACATGGCTTGTTTGAGAGGAGGCATCAGGGAAAAGCAGATATTACTACATATTATCAGTTATAATTATTTAGACTGCATATAACAGACACGTTTATTCCTTTCTCCTAAAAGGGGCCTGCAGACAGTTAGTCCTGGGCTCATAAGGCAGCACCATGATGGTCAAGACCCCAGTCTCCTTTCATTCTGCTGCTACTCCATCCCCTCTGCAACTCACTCCAAGTTGACTACTCACTTTCCATTTTGCATTCCAGACAGTGTGAAGGAAGGGAGTGACGAACACTGTGCCCCAATCCCTCCTTTAATTATAGTTCTTAGAGTCACACACAACCCTTTGCTTAAACCCATGGGACCAAACACAACCCATGGCTTAAATCCCATGGGACCAAATCTTGTTCAAAGAGGTTGGTAAATGCCATATATTGTCTGTGGAGCATGTGCTCAGCTGAAAAGCAGTATTATTTTCTTAAAGATGGTGAGAGAAAGGACACCCAGAGGTATCTGGTAAGCCCTGTCTCACTTTCGAAACTCTTGGCAGCTAACAAAATGGTCAGTGCTTTTCTTTTTTAAAGTCAAGGTTGTCACTGAACCACAGTGTCATTAATAAGGCAGTAATGTGAGTCATGTCAATATCTGATTATTAATCTAACAACTGAAGCTATTTTTTTTAGCATGAGAATGATGATGGTATTAGACAATATTTTGTTGATGAGGACATATGACAAGAAAGAAGTGACCACCTAATATCAAATGATGATATTTGAAATTGGGATTTAAACCCACTTCTCTTAATGGTAAGGAATCTGGTAAATTGAGCCTGTGATGCTTCACCAGGTGACCTTCTATGGGGTAGGACGTGAGCTGCAGGTTGTTGGAAAGAGAGAAACTGTAAGGAGTGTCTGAGTCATCATCCCAAAGGAAAATAGGAGTCCCCCAACAAAGAAACTCTGCACAGCAGGAGGAATAAAGCAATACTTTCAACTGTAATGGTATTTAGTAATATTATTCACAGTGTGATGCCGCATGTCATTAAACATGGGAGATGTTATTACTATCAACTGGAGCAGAAATTGGTAAAATAAATTGTGGAGAGGAAATCCAACACTCCATTAAAGTCTCAGTAATCCTAACCTACGGTATTAAGTGCATGTATATGGCACCTAGTAAGTTCAGTTCGGTGCCACTTGAAAATATTTCCCTAATGTATTTCTGAACGCCCCTGTTTTTCCTTTTGTAGATTCCTGGCTCTTTTTTTGTATGTTTATTCTTAGTTTTTCTCTTTTCTTCCCATACTTAAACTCTAAGGTAAATGATATATAGTGTATATTCAGCTGTTATTAATACATTTAATTGCATTTTAAGCGAGTTTTTAAAATTTTTTGGTTGTCTCATAAACTATTATTAATTTGTTATTTTTCCCCTAAAACTGTTTAAGAATTTAAAATGCATATGCACACTGCTGTATATAAGATAGATAAACACCAAGTACTTAGTGTACAGCACAGGGAACTATATTCTGTATCTTTAAATAACCTATAATGTAAAACAATCTGAAAAGGAACATATGTATATATATATCACTGAATCATTTTGCTGTATACCTGAAATTAACACAACATTGTAAACTAAAAATTAAGAAACTGTTAAAGATCATTTTAAACATTTACATTTAAAGAGCTAAAATGTCAAAGCACTATAACAGAGGCATAATACATATCTTCTAAAACCCAAAGATCTCTGCCTTATATATCAAATATAATGTTTGACATTGAAATATGTCTTTCATTTCCCAACCTTTGTAGGAAAAATTGGTAATTAAATACCACTTCAAACAAATTAATGTCTGGATTATATATCTTGATATTATAGCTATGAGTAATAGATTTATTCACTATTAGCAATACATGTAATTATTGGCAATATATAATTAAGTATAACTTTCTATTATATGAAATTGATGTTATAATAATATAATTTGTCAAAGATATCTGGAAAAATACGTTCTCTTTTTATTGTGATTTTAACAATTGCTTGAAAATCACAGGAAGGAGCATTGACCTTATTCCTCAGGATTTAGGAGACCTATAATATCTTTAAGCCTGTAGTTCTCAAATCATAGCCTCCAAACCCAAAGATATTTCTAATCAATATAGCAGTGAGACTTTTGGAACTGTTTACTGTATTCATAATAAGCCTAACAATTTTTTTTACTCTAGTGATCATTAGACTACAATATCTAAATAGGGTGAATACAAGATTCCTTCCTTTGGGCTGAAGTCATAAACTTAATATATTAGCTCTGGCTATTTAATGATGACTAGTAACATTTATTAATACTGTAAGCATAAAAATATATGCCTAATATTTATAAAAGATGTTTGCTGTGTAAAATCTTTTAGAACATTCTCAGGAAAATTGGTAAAATACCTTCCAGGTATTAAAAATGCTTAGAAGTTGTTGCTATTTTCTTGCTCAAGTTATAATCTAATTTTCAGAATTAATGCAATCAGTATATACTTCAGTAACAACATAATTTAATATGTACCAGACTTTAGAGGCATATACAGAAAAAATGTCTGTATATTTTGGCTGAGGTTATGATAACTGACTTTGGCTGTGTTAGTAGTTTTGTCTAATTTATTGTAAATGTTTTCATTTTTTAAGCCAAATACAATGTGAAGGTTTACATTTTATCTTTTTCTCAAAGATAACCTTTGGAGGCATACCTTTCTCCGGAAAACCAAGTTCCAGCAGTAGAAAGAATTTCAAAGGCTGCATGGAAAGCATTAACTACAATGGCATCAACATAACAGATCTGGCAAGAAGGAAGAAACTTGAGCCCTCAAATGTGGTAAGATTTTCCACCCCCATAATATCAGTTCCTAGAAAAATCAAAGAAATGTTGTTTTGTCTAGACTCTAAATACCCAACAGTATCATAACATTTGTTATTAGGCTTGTAGGCTCAACTATATAAAACTAACTTTAGAGGTACCTGAAATATGGAGATACTGAATGTACTCTTAAGACTAGATACTGATTTTTGAGTTAAAATTACTGTAAATAGTAAATTTGCTTCAGATGGGGCCTGGAATTTTAGCCCCAGAGTTTCTAGATTTCCCATTATAGGAGGACAATCATCCCAGCTGTTCAGCAGTCCTTAAATCAGCAGCCCTCTTGCCTAGAAAATCCCATGGATGGAGGAGCCTGGTAGGCTGCAGTCCATGGGGTCACTAAGAGTCAGACATGACTGGGTGACTTCACTTTCACTTTTCACTTTCCTGCATTGGAGAAGTACATGGCAACCCACTCCAGTGTTCTTGCCTGGAGAATCCCAGGGACAGGGGAGCCTGGTGGGCTGCCATCTAGGGGGTCACACAGAGTCGGACACGACTGAAGCGACTTAGCAGCAGCAGCATGTTTCCAACTGTCACATTGTATAGACTGTTACATCTCTTGATGATGATGTAATTCAGTATTTTAAAATTTTAAAAGCCAGGAGCTTTATTAGTTTTTTTTTTTTTTTTTCATGTTTCCAAAGCTGATTCACCTGGATATACAAAGAAATAAGCTTCTTGTCAAAGCTCTAAACATACTAAGTATTATGCAATTCAATAAAGATGGATTAGATTGGATAGTGAAGTCTGTGACTCAGAAACTCACAGTGGTCCTGGCTCTGGTGTGTGTGTTTCTAAGTTGAACTATTTCAAAGTGAAAATGTAGTCTCTCAGTCATGTCAGACTCGTTGTGACCCCATGGACTGTAACCCACCAAGTTCCTCTGTCCATGGAATTTTCTAGGCAAGAATACTGGTGTGGGTTGCCAGTTGCTTGCCTACAACACCATGTAAGATCACTATAAGAGAAACTTATGAATCTGGTATATGGGTTCCCTGGTTCTGCAAGAACAGGAGTTTCTTCAGTCCCAAAGTATCAATGGGAAGATGCTGGGAATCCAGCGATCAATGTATTTGGAAGTCAGTGGGAATAGAAAATGTCATGAGTGTTTGCACTATGTTCTGAATTGATGGATTTGTTATCCAAAATTTGAGCCTGGGGTTTTCATAAAATGAAGGGACAAATGAAAATGCCCAATGAATAAACAGGAGTTCTGGTTGGATATAAGAAACTATAAAATAATTTGTTGTTTAGTCTCTAAGTCATATCCAACTCTTTGTGACCCCATTGATGTAGTCCACTAGGCTCCTCTGTCCATGAGATTTCCCAGGCAAGAATACTAGAGTGGGTTGTCATTTCCTTCTCCAGTGGATTTCCTTGACCCTGGGATCAAGCCTGTGTCTCTTGCATTGACCGGCTGATTCTTTATCTCTGAGTCACCAGTGAAGCTCATAAAATAAGAGTTGAATGTAAAATGTTTTACTAATTATCTTTCTTAAATTCATAATGAATTTATATTAACAGTTAAAAATTGAACTTTGGTGAAATGTTCTTACAAGAGATTGACTGTAGGGAAAAATAATAGCTCCATGTATAGGTAAAAGGTACTGTGTGAGACCTGTTACCTTTATGATACTCTAAGAGCAATACTACAGGGAGATGTTGTCATAAACATTTTGTAGACGAAAACTGAAATTTAACTTAGAAAAATAACTTTCCAAGGTAATGCATATGAGTGGCAAAAAAGATTGTGGATTCACAGTATACAGTCCCAAGGTCACAGTCTCTTTCTGTGCTGTGTCATTTCTTATCTAGAGCAGTATGTGTGTGTGTGTGTGTGTGTGTGTGTGTGTGTATAAATATATATGTTATTTTAAGCTTTGGATAAAATGGCATCAGAATCCTTTTGTTTCCTCAGAAATTATCACCTAAGACAGAAAGATACAGAATCCAAATCATCATAATACCCTTCCCATAATTTACACCTTTAAGAAGCAGTAAAGTGTTATTTCTGCCCAAACCTCCCAGTTGGTCCTCACATGTATCCATTAGGTTCTCAAACTACAGAGAACTGCACTCTGGAGACTCATTCCAAAGTCACATTTAACCACAATATATTGTTGCTTATAAATGGTATTTTAACCTGAAAACAAAGACATTTTTAAAAGCCTGAGTTATCTATAATTACATTTGTTAAAATGGAAGGAGCAGACACAAAAAAGGCTTTCAAACAAAAATAAACATGTATATTAAAAGGTTTAGGCAGCGTAGAGGCAGGCAGGACATTTTGCAAGTTGCTCTACGAAGGCAAATATTTACAGAGGAGATTTGCTTTTGAAGATGTCAGGTGCTAATATTTCTGTGTAAGTGGCTCAGCACTTATCCTGTACCATTCTCCTTACACACACCCATTTCCTCATTAAATGTTGACTCCAGAGTCAGCACCATCACTCAGAACTTTTCACTTTGCTGGGAGACAGTCTCCACGACACAGGCAAGTGGTCAGTCATGACATGTCAGTTTTTGTGTATAAGCAGTTCTTTTCATCGAGAAAAGTAAGCCTTTAAAAATATTTGGGCTCGAAAATCATTGCAGATGGTGACTGCAGCCATGACATTAAAAGACGCTTAGTCCTGGGAAGAAAAGTTATGAGCAACCTAGATAGCATATTCAAAAGCAGAGACATTACTTTGCCAACTAAGATCCGTCTAGTCAAGGCTATGGTTTTTCCTGTGGTCATGTATGGATGTGAGAGTTGGACTGTGAAGAAAGCTGAGTGCCGAAGAATTGATGCTTTTGAACTGTGGTTTTGGAGAAGACTCTTGAGAGTCCCTTGGAATGCAAGGAGATCCAACCAGTCCATTCTGAAGGAGATCAGCCCTGGGATTTCTTTGGAAGGAATGATGCTGAAGCTGAAACTCCAGTACTTTGGCCACCTCATGCGAAGAGTTGACTCATTGGAAAAGGCTCTGATGCTGGGAGGGATTGGGGGCAGGAGGAGAAGGGGACGACAGAGGATAAGATGGCTGGATAGCATCACTGACTCGATGGACGTGAGTATGAGTGAACTCCGGGAGTTGGCGATGGACAGGGAAGCCTGGCGTGCTGTGATTCATGGGGTCACAAATAGTCAGAGACGACTGAGCAACTGAACTGAACTGAATCATCTGGAAGATACTGGGCTTCCCAGGTGGCCCTAGTGGTAAAGAACCTGCCTGCCAATGCAGGAGGCATAAGAGATGCTGGTTTGATCCCTGGGTGGGGAAGATCCCCTGGAGGAGGACATGGTGACCCACCAGTATTCTCGCCTGGAGAACCCCATGCACAGGGGAGCCTGGAGGGCTGCAGTCTATGGGGTCGCAAAGAGTCAGACATGACTGAGCGACTGAACTGAACTGAACTGAACTGAAGCAACCTAGCATGCATGCACTTGCAGGTGCAGCACAAATTTAATTTGAATATTAATGGGAGGGTCAGCCTAACTTAGGGTAAATGGTTAATGTACTAAAATGGAAGAACTATGCCTCTGGGGATAAGTATGTGCTGGTGCTTAAGGAAACAATAAAGAAAAAAAAATGCCTTCAAATCATATTCCTCAAGATATAGTGAGATTTAAAAAAATGGCAAAAAATGTAGATTTTTTTTCATATCTTTAAAAGGAAGGTACTTAGATACTAGAATATAAAATTCAGTGTATCTGAATCATCAGATTTCTTTGTACCAAATAGAGGAAGCATGAGGGGGAGAAGGAAGCTTCAATTAAAAGTTTTCTTTTCCTTTGATACATTCATGTCACTGTGTCTGAAAGCATTAATGTATTATGATATATGCACATTTCATGGGAGTGTAAATGAGAGTTTGAGATGAATAACAAAATAATCTGTTGTTCCGTTGCTCAGTCATGTCTGACTCTTTGCGACCCCATAGACTGCAGCACACCAGGCTTCCCTGTCCTTCACCATCTCCCAGAGCTTGCTCAAACTCATCTCCATTGAGTCAGTGATGCCATCTAACCATCTCATCTTCTGTCATCACCTTCTCCTCCTGCCCTCAATCTTTCCCAGCCTCAGGGTCTTTTCTAATGAGTCAACTCTTCCCATTAGGTGGCCAAAGTATTGGATCTTCAGCATTAGTCCTTTCAGTGAATATTCAGGGTGATTTCATTTAGGATTGATTGGTTGGATCTCCTTGCGTTCAAGGGACTCTCAAGAATCTTCTCCACCACTACAGTTCAAAAGCACCCATTCTTGGGTGCTCAGCTTTCTTTATGGTCCATCTCTCATATCCATATGACTACCGTAAAAACCATAGCTTTGACTAACTAGTTAATATTAATTCATGTATATTAGGTATGGGGATATGACTCAAGAATATTTGCCCCGTCCTCGTTTAATAAACAGCAACCAAGAGATCATCATTCCCAGTGAGACTAGATTTATATATTAATAAATAATTGACCAAGGCCATCCAAAAGAAAACAGAGGCATCTCCTCCCTAACTGATGCACCATCAGTTGTGGGGGAGGAGGAAGGAGCTCTTTACTTTCTTCAGAAAGTCCAGTGGTCCACTCCCATGCCCACCACATGGATGTACCCATTCCATAGCCAGCCTATCACACCAGGCTGTGTTTGTCAAATCCATGATGCAAGGTGCTTGTATGAATCCCTCAGTCTGATAGCCAGCTGCTGAACTCTGTTAGCTATAGCAGAAAGGACATGCCAGGACATGTCCTTTCAAGGACACGTGAATCTGTGTCACGTAACTGCACATGGAGCTGCACACAGCTCGAGCTCTGCTTTGAAATGTGTACAACTCTCACGTGGTCAGCTGTCTTACACGGGTGCCTATTTTATTCTACATTTTCCTCAAAGCATGCCCTTCTGTCTTCCAGGGAAATTTGAGTTTCTCGTGTGTGGAGCCTTACACAGTACCTGTCTTTTTCAACGCTACCAGCTATCTGGAGGTGCCCGGACGGCTTCACCAGGACCTGTTTTCGGTTAGCTTCCATTTCCGGACTTGGAACCCCAATGGTCTCCTGCTTTTCAGTCATTTTGCGGATAACTTGGGCAACGTGGAGATTGACCTCACTGAAAGCAAAGTCGGTGTTCACATCAACGTCACACAGACCAAGATGAACCAGATAGACATTTCGTCAGGTCAGTGAATCTGTCCGATACCCGCGCCTGAAACTGCTGTTGTGATTTCCACAGCTAGGTTATGTTTTTATTTTGTTGCTGGCACACTCTCGTGATTATGTTTGGATTCAGACTGTGAGATCTTTCCTTGGCTTCCCTGAGTGCAGACTGAATGAGAGAAACTTAGAAACGCTGAGAGCATGAGGGTAGGAGAGGAGGAAAATTGGTTGGGACTGTCTTGACAGGACTGAAATCCTTTCCTTTTTACAAATCCTAGTCCCTCTTGCATAGACCAGCGGATATTCCTCTAAGTTAAGGTCATATGTTTAAAAACAAAGAATGTTTGTTTTATTAACATAAGAGCACTTGATATCTTTTGAATTTATGGACATTCGCATTCCTTTTACTATGAGTAATAAGGTTACGTTGTTGTAAATTTTGTCTTTAAAGGTAAGTTCTGCTGCTTGAATCAAAAGCTCACAGTGATCTTTTAAATGTATGCAAAGTATTAGGGGGAAAAAAAGGGAAATGAGTAGAAAGAAGAATGACCAGAGATAAGCGTCAGCTGAAGGGAGACTGGCCTGGCTAAGTACAGTGGTTTTTAAACTTGACAGTATAGTGGCAGAGTAAACGGAGACTTGGGTAATATCGTTGTTATTTGAATAAACTTGTCGACCTTGGAATAGTCCTTGAATATGATGGCACAAAGAAAGATGATAATGCCAATTGAGATATCATAAACAAAGAAAATGATATCTGATATGGGACTGAAAATTAGTAAAAAAAACACAAATCATCAAATTTCTCTAGATGTTTCTTGAAAGCAGTGTTTAAAGTACTTATTCTAAGTAAGGAACTACTTAGAAATGGAAGATGGAAGGAAAAAGAGTATTTCCTGAGCCCTTAGTACTGATGTACCAAATACTGGGAGAAAGTTCCTAGCAGAAGGCTCAACTGTGTGACTGTGAGCTCTGATTTCTAAATGTTCTCTGTTCATTCGTGACACTATTATGATTGGGTCCATCTCATTTCTCCTCTATGCTGTCAGCTCCTTGAAGGCAGAGACCATGCTCCTCAAGTAAGACACGGAAGCCGTTATGTACAGGTGTATCTGAATAATTGAAATCAAAAGCTATTGTAAAATACCTAGATATTTACTTTTTTCATTTTTTGCATTGTTAGTTTTGCTTTTTCTCCGAAAGTTCATAGTGAAAATGATTGATCACCATATTTTATCACGGCATCTCTGGATAAATTCATGTGGGGAGAGTTAGAGCAAATAGAAATTATCTGGAGAGGCCAGAATAGCGCATAAAACAAATACACAGACAAATATTTACCACTGTTGGAAAACTCCCCACTAGATTCTGTTAAAATTGATGTTTAGGCATTTCTAATGCCTAAGCACATAAAAATACAAGGATGAAGTCCGCCCTCCTGGAAATTGCTGAGAAAACCCAAACTCCTGGTGGTTTTCCATGTAACAAGTACCATTGTAATTAAAAGAATAGGATCTTAAACATAGTGATCAATAAACATTTGCTAATTTAATGTGGTCTAATTTAGGACCCCGGGATACTCTCAGTTAATTTAAAATGTGTTTATTAAAATATAAAATAATAAACAAAGGAATACTATATACAGCAACTAATTTACCTTAATGTGTGTGTATGTTCAGTTGCTCAGTCATATTCAACTCTTTGTTAGCCTGTGGACTGTAGCCTGCCAGGCTCCACTGTCTATGGGATTTTGGGGCAAGAATAGTGGAGTGGGTTACCATTTCCTCATAAGTTTCCTTAAATATGATAAAAGTAAACTTTAGATGTTTTTGTTAATTTATCTTAGAATCTGTACAAATTAAGGAAAACAGGATTTCATATTGAATTTTTCTGTAGTCTCATTCTTATATAGTCCAATGAAATATTTACGTTTCAAAGATTTCCATTTTTCCCATACATAGAGTACACTGATATTTACTTGTATCTACCCTATGGAAGGAATGATGCTGAAGCTGAAACTCCAGTACTTTGGCCACCTCATGTGAAGAGTTGATTCATTGGAAAAGACTTTGATGCTGGGAGGGATTGGGGGCAGGAGAAGAAGGGGACGACCGAGGATGAGATGCTGGATGGCATCACTGACTCGATGGACGTGAGTCTGAGTGAACTCCGGGAGTTGGTGATGGACAGGGAGGCCTGGCATACTGTGATTCATGGGGTCGCAAAGAGTCGGACATGACTGAGCCACTAAACTGAACTGAACTGACCCTGTTCTTTATATGAATCATAGTTGATTTTTATTATTGTGTTAGCTTCAGGCTTCAGGTGTATAAGAAAGCGATTCATATATATGTATATATATATATATGTATTTCTTTTTTAGAATATTGTTCCATATAGTCTATTATAAGATATTAGGTATAGTTCCCTGTGCTATACAGTTAATCATCATTGCTTAACTATTTTATGTATAGCAGTGTGTTTATTAATCTCGTACTGCTAATTTATCCCCTGCTCTTTTCCCTTTTGTAACCATAATTTTGTTTTCTATATCTGTGAGTATATTTCTATAATTAAGTTCATTTGTATCTTATTTAGAGTTAAGATATAAGTGATATCATATGATCTTTTCTTTTTCTGCCTGACGTAGTATGGTCATTTCTAGGTCCATCCATGTTGCTGCAGATGGCATTATTTCATTCACTTTTATGGCTGAGTAACATTTAGTTGTGTCTGTATACCACATATTCTTTATCCACTCATCTGTCAGTGGATATTTAGGTTGCTTCTATGTTTTGGTCGTTGTAAACAGTGTGGCAGTGAACACTGGGGTGCATGTGTCTTTGGGATTTAGAGGTTTTGTCTTTTCCAGACCAGTGCCAAGAGGCGAGACTGCTGGATCGGCCTGTCCTGACTGTTTTTAGTCTGTTGAGGAACCTTCAGACTGTTCTCCATTGTAGCTGCACCAGTGCACAGTCCCACCGACTGTGCAGGAGGGTTCCCTTTTCTCCAGGGCCCTTCAGCACTTATTGTCCACAGATTGTTTGATGATGGCCTTTCTGACTGGTGTGAGGTGATAATTCATCGTTGCTTTGATTTGCATTTCCTAATAATCAGGGATGTTAAGAATCTTTCCATGTGCCTGTAGCCATCTGTCTTTGGAGAAATGTCTCATTAGGTCTTCTGTCCATTTTTTGATCAGGTGGTTGTTTTGATATTGAGTTGTATGAGCTATTTGTTTATTTTGGAAATTAAGCCCTCGTCAGGTACACTGTTTGCCATTATTTTCTCCTATTCTGTAGGTTGTCTTTTCATTTTATTTATGGTTTCCTTTCCTGTGTAAAAACTGGAAAGTTTAATTAGGTCTCATTTGCTTATTTTTGTGTTATTTCTTTTTCCTGGGGAGATTGAGTAAGAACATATTACTGCAATTTATGTCAGAGAAGGCTTTGCCTATGTCCTCTTCTAGGAGATTTATGGTGCCTTGTCATATTTAAGTCTTTAAGCCATTTTGAGTTTATTTTTGTCATGGTGTATACTTAAATTTCCAATATGCAGTATTGTTAGCTAAAAGCACCATGCTGTACAGTAGATTCCCCCGGACATTTTCGTCTCCTTACTGAAAACTGGTGCCCTTTGACCAATATACAGCAAGCGCCTGGCAGCTACCATCATTCTACTCTTTGATTCTATGACTTCTCATTTAGGATTCTACATGTAAGTGAGATGGTACAGTATCTATCTTTCTCTGACTTGTTTCACTTAGCACGGCATCCTCCGGGTTCAAACGATTGTGACCAAAACAATGAGAAAGCATTTTATATCACACTCAATACCTACTGAAACAAAGTTTTCATGAAATATAATTTACCTTTTGCTTTAATGTGCTCTCATAATTTTGTTGTTTTCTCTTCTGTTGCTCTTCAATTTAAAAAAATTACCATGATCCATGAAGTGATTTCATGACCTACAAACAAGTGCAACTCATAATTAGAAAAACACTGACCTATGGACTGGTCTTCTCATTTGAAAAGTTGGGATATTTTAAAGTTCTAATTGCCTGAGAGTATTTATGCCATCAATTCATAACGGAAAACTAAATGTATCTTCCAGAAACAATATTATAATATTGTAACAGTAGTAAAAAAAAAAAGTATTCCTGTGTATTCTATCTGATAAATAGCCAAACAAAACACACACACACACAAACACACACAGAATCTGAATACCATTTGAAATAAAGTTTTTAATTGCAAAATGCATTAATTTTATGCCCTAATTACAAATAGATGCTTAGAATATACTGTAAAGTTTTCATCTGCCCTGTTAATAAGGTGATAGAAAGTGGTTTAGCATTTATATGGAGAAAGGAACATGATTTCTGTTAGTGACCTTTCTCACCTATTGAAAAAAAAATCAATTTCTATCTATAAAACAAAACCTTTTAGAAGAATCATTCAGAAGATGCCCTCCTCCTAAATCAACTGTTTGCTAAGTTGAAGTGTTCAAACCTCATTGTTTTGTTTATGAAGAGAGTGCACGCGTGAGTGCATGCTAAATCGCTTCAGTCTTGTCTGGCTATGTGTGACTATGGACTGTAGCCCACCAGACTCCTCTGCCCATGGGATTCTCCAGGCAAGAATACTGGAGTGGGTTGCCATGCCCTCCTCCAGGGGATCTTCCTGACCCAGGGATTGAACCTGGGTCTCTTGAATTGCAGGCAGATTCTTTAATGTCTGAACTACCAGGAAAGCCTCACAATGCTTCAATTATCGAATGGCTTCTTAACATCCACACTGCTTCAGAAACTTGTCCTCAGTAAACATCAGCTCTGTATTCCTGTCTCCAAAGGGAAACTTCCTGGGGCCTTGCTTTATTTCTGTTTTGCAGGACAATTTCCTTTGTAAACGTTTGATAAATTTCCATTTGGGTCCTTTAAGGGAAAGTATCTTAGTCTACCCAAACTGCCATAACAAAACCTGTTAACTATGTCGTTTTTATACACACACACACACACACACACACACACACACATTTCTCAAAGTTCTGGTGGCTGGAAGCCTGAGATCAGGGTACTAGTCTGGCCGAGCTGTGTTGAGAGTCTTTTTCCTGGTTGCAGACTGCAGACTTCTTGCTGCGTTCTCATGAGGGAGTTGGACCATAAAGAAGGTTGTGTGTGTGTGTTAAGTCCTTCAGTCATGTCCAGCTCTTTGCAGCCCAGTGGACTGTAGCCCACTAGGCTCCTCTGTCCAAGGGATTCTCCAGGCAAGAATACTGGAGTGGGTTGCCATTTCCTTCTCCAGAGGCTCTTCCTGACCCAGGGATCAAAGCCACCTCTCTTTATGTCTCCTGCATTGAGTGCGGAAGAATCGATGCTTTTGATTTGTGGTACTAGGAAAGACTCTTGAGAGCCCCTTGAATAGCAAGGAGATCAAATCAGTCAGTCTTAAAGGAAATTAACCCTGAATATTCATCAGAAGTACTGATGCTGAAACTGAAGCTCCAATATTTTGGCCATCTAATATAAAGAACTGTCTCATGATATAAGAGCCTGATGTTGGGAAAGATTGAAGGCCAAAGGAGAAGAGGGAAGTAGAGGATAAGATGTTTTGATAGCATCACTGACTTGATGGACATGAATTTGAACAAACTCTAAGAGATGGTAAAGAACAGGGAAGTCTGGTGTGCCACAGGGTCACAAAGAATCAGACATGACTTAGTGATTGAACAACAGCAGCAATGAACACATGGTAAAAGGGATGATCTGTGCTGTCTTCTTTCTAATAACCCTAATCCTATTCCTGAGGGCTCCACCCTGCTGACCTGAGCATATCAAAGCCTCATCTACTAATACTGTCATTCTGTGAAGTCGCTCAGTCGTGTCCGACTCTTAGCGACCCCGTGGACTGCAGCCTACCAGGCTTCTCCATCCATGGGTTTTTGCAGGCAAGAGTACTGGAGTGGGTTGCCATTGCCTTCTCCATTCTAGGCATTAGGATTTCAACACATGCATTTCAACACACATCCAGACCATAGCCTAAGGAATAGACATTTTCTTGGCTTTGTGCATAGCTGGGAAACGTGCTGGCAAGTTCCCAGTTCAGTCTCAGCAAATGCATTTCGCAGGGATTGCTCCTGGAACTGTCTATTCTAAACAATTAGAATATCTCTTGATTTTACAAACATTTGAAAATGTAGTTAGTATATTAATATTGGAAGAATTGATCCATATACCAATTTCTAGGTTCAGTGATAATTTGCATCATGAGATTTATTTTTCCTCACATAAGAAAAAAAAAGTGTTATTCATTCATGTCCAACTCTTTCAGACACCATGGACACTAGCCTCCCAGGCTCCTCTGTCTGTTGAATTCTCCAGTCAAAAATACTGGAGTGGACAGTCATTCCATTCTCCAGGGGATCTTTCTGTCCCAGGGATAGAGACCAGGTCTCCCACATTGCACACAGATTCTCACCCTCTAAGCCACAAGGGAAGCCTCAAGGAAAAAAAGGTTGTTTATAATATTTTTATGTTTTAAGTTTTTGAGAATTGATTTTCAGCTCTATAATTTCAGACTCCATATAATTTTATAGGTTTCTTAAAATAAATTTCTATAACTCAAAAATTAAGTAATGTTTAGGCATTACTTCACATACTTCAAGTGATTTGTTTTACATTGCTTTATAGCAAAGTGGAGAATTATTTGATAATATATATTATATTCCTTAATTCAAATTTAAGCCATAGTTTTTTAGAAGCTGAAGATATTAGAAGCCTTGGCATATCCTTTAATTAAATTTGAGTCATGATGATTCTGGCTTCCCTCTTGGCTCAGCTGGTTAAGAATCTGTCTGCAATGCAGGAGACCTAGTTTTGATCCCTTGGTTGCAAAGATCCCCTGAAGAAGGGAACAGCTATCCACTGCAGTATTCTGGCATGGAGAATTCCATGGACTGTATAGTCCATGGGATCTCAAAGAGTTGGATGTGACTGAGTGACTTTCAGTAAAGATGTACGTACGTTGATATATTATCACAGTATATATCTAATAATAAAAGTAATAGAAAGCAGTAAATATTTTCAACAAAGAGGTTAAAGAACACGTCCTTATGTGGAATACTATTATGTCATAAGAAATCATGTTTCTCAAAAATCCTATAACAATTGGAAAACATAGTGAATAAGAGTGTTTACAAAAATTATGTAGAATATAACCCCAATATTATTATTTTTTAAATGTATAGATAACTAGAAAAGAGAGATGAATGAAATAAATCTGGATAGTACTAATTACCTCTAATTGGTAGGTTATCAGTCTGTTACTAATTTCTTAACATATTTTCCATAATATCCAATTTTCTAAAACAAACATCAAGTAGTGTTAAAAAAAATGTATACAGTAATACAGTGATATTTGTGGGTAAAATGACACTCCTAAAAAGTATACCGCTTAACAACATGATGAATAGAAATTACATAGAGTAAATTATATCGATTTAAAAGGTCTAGTTTCCCTACGTAAATAGAAGCATTTATATAATCAATTTTTAAAAACTGTCCTTAAACAATAGGCTTAGGCTTTAATTCCTAAATGGCATTCACATAAAAAATGGAACATTGTATGTTGAGTCTATGAGCATTTATTTGAAAATATACATAGCTAATTGTAAACCTTTATTTATGATAAATAAAGGAGGGGAGATAGGTGAATTCATATATAAAGACATTTCCCTTAAAACTGTTACTGGCTCTCAAGGAACAATAGATTTTATTTTTCTCTCTTAATAGCGAATCAGGGGTTACAAATCTCTTTATTTCCAAACGGGGCTTCCCTGATGGCTCAGATGGTAAACAATCTGCCCACAGTGCAGGAGACCTGGGTTTGATCCCTGGGTCAGGAACATCCCCTGGAGAAAGAAATGGATATGCAGTCCAGTGTTCTCCCCTGGAGAATTCCATGTACAGAGGATCCTGGTAGGTTATAGTCCATGGAGTCGCAAAGAGTCAGATGCAACTGAGTGAAAATTTCTATATGTATAGTTCTATTAAAAAAATATCTAAAAAATTAAGTTTCTACATTCGGATGGTTTTCTAGATACATAAGATGTTCAAGGAAAACAGAAATTCATCATTTTAGGATGCTGACAACAAAATACAGCTCTGAGTTCTTGGGAAAGGTGGAGCCTGAGGAAGGAGCCCACAGTGCAGGAGACCTGAGTTCGATCCCTGGGTCAGGAACATCCCCTGGAGAAAGAAATGGATATGCAGTCCAGTGTTCCCCCCTGGAGAATTCCATGTACAGAGGATCCTGGTAGGTTATAGTCCATGGAGTCGCAAAGAGTCAGATGCAACTGAGTGAAAATTTCTATATGTATAGTTCTACTAAAAAAATATCTAAAAAATTAAGTTTCTACTTTCGGATGGTTTTCTAGATACATAAGATGTTCAAGGAAAACAGAAATTCATCATTTTAGGATGCTGACAACAAAATACAGCTCTGAGTTCTTGGGAAAGGGGGAGCCTGAGGAAGGTTGATGGATGAAGCATTGTGCTCATTTTAATTAGGAGCTTAGATGTGTGCTAGGATAGCCTATCTATCTCCCCTTTTTAGCAAAAACCAGAAGCGAGATGAAAATAGAGCAATAGATACAGATCTATAGCTATAAATATAGATCCCCTTGGATATACCTACAACACAGATGGCTGATTTTATTCTCCCAAGTTCACAAGCAGACTTGCTGTGACAATCACCTGATACCCAGTAAAAAGCATTTGGGTTAACAGTGTGTTGCTCCCAGGTAGTGTCACCCAACTGACGTTTTATTATATTTCAATTCCCAAAGTGGCTGTGCTAGCGTCATGCCAGCTGAGTGGAAATCTACCTTGAATTATATTCCAGTGCATGCTGGTGCATTTTCACATCAATAGAAGCATTATATTCCAACATGAAAGAAAAAAGAGGCTGGGAGGAAAGTTTTGTGATATTAGGTATTGACTTATTCTTCAGGAAGGAAAGGGGACGTTTTAATTTATAATCACACAGCAGGATACCATACCCACTCTAGCTTCCACAGGGTTTGGGGGCCTTTTAAAATATCCTTTGCCTTCTTCAGGGAAGATGAATAAAACATGATTGTGTGCATGTGTGTTTAATAATTTTTTAAAGTTGCAAGGAGAGGGTAAAACTTAGCAAACTTAGGTGGATAAAATGGAGGTAAAAGCCCCCAGTAGGGATCAGGTTATGTTTTAAAGGCTTTAGTTCACCATTGTTGTTGCTCTTCAGTCACTAAGTCATGCCTGACTCTTTGCAGCCCCATAGCTGCAGCACACCAGGTCTCCCTGCCTCTCACTATTCAGTTTACTGTTCAAATAAGCTAATCAAAGAGAAAATAAGTCATTGTTACTACAAACTAACTATGAGAATAAAATGAATTGTGCAAGACCAGCAAGGAACACAGCTCTGGAACCCCACATTTAATGTATAAATGCACTGAATATGCTTGTTTCCAAAGCAAGGAGGGGAGGACACAGAACAGGGTAGCTTTGCTGAGAGGTTCTCCATCTTTATGTTTTATGTAACTTTAAGGACTGAAACTTCTCTGACAGATGAGTGATCAGTCAATTTAAGCAATATAGATTTATGTAGTAGGGAGAGGAAAGCCAACCATATTAGTCAGAGTTCTCCAGCAATAACCAGTAGAGTGTATATAGGGAGAGGAAGAAATTTATTAAAAGGATGGGCTTACACAATTCTAGAGGCTGAGACCTGATGGTATAAAAAACAGTGTGAAATCTAGCAGGCTCAAGAGCAAGGGAGCGCCAGTGTTTGAGTCTGAAGGCCAGAAGAGTCCAGTGTCCCAGCTGGAAAACCATCAGGCAGAAAGAGGCAATTACCCATGAAGTGAAAGTCCTTCAGTGTGTCCAACTCTTTGTGACCCCATGGACTATACAAGTCATGGAATTCTCGAGGCCAGAATATTGGAGGGGGGTAGCCTTTCACTTCTCCAGGCAATCTTCCCAACCTAGGGATTGAACCCAGCTCTCCCGCATTTTGGGCAGATTCTTTACCAGCTGAGCCACCAGGGAAGCCCATAACTTTCCCCATAACTTTGCCTTTTTATTACATTCAGGCATTTAGCGTATTGGATGGGACCCATCAGTCCAAGTTATTATACTAAGGCTACAGATTAAAGTGTTACGTTCACCCAGAATCATCTTCACAGGCACACTAGAATAATGTTCTCTTATTTGTTGGCTGTGCTGGGTCTTTGTTGCTGCACGGGTGTGTTCTCTAGTTGCAGCAGGCAGGGGGTATGCTTCATTGCGATGGGCAGGCTTCTCATTGTGGCTTCTGTCGTGGTGGAAGAGAAGTAAGGAAGAGGACAGGCTCAGTAGTTGGGGTGCACAGGCTTAGTTGCTCTGTGACATGTGGAATCTTCCCAGACCAGGGATAAACCCATATCCCCAGCACTGGCAAGTGGATTCTTAACCACTGGACCACAAGGGAAGTCCAAGAATAATGTTTAACCAAACATCTGGCACCCCATGGCCAAGTCAAGTGGACACATGAAATTAATCACCACATCAGCTGTAGATATATTTACCCTTGAGTGCATAGTTTTGTTTTAAATAGTTAACAAGATAAAAAAAAAGTGTTGGCAAAGAAAAAAAAATGAAGAGATTTACCTTCATAATCCAAAATAATGCAAAGCAAACTCACTAGATTTGAAATTACACCCAAATTCTCACATCTCCCGTTAATCTCACGATGAGAATTACCCTGGGTAATTCATTCAAGCAGCAAATTCAGACTGGGAGATAGTACATCTGACTGTCATCTACCTTTCTTTTTCTTTGATGAATTTAAGCAATCCGAGCTATCCCACCTGTGAAGAATTTAGGCTCATTGGCTTACCTATGACTTTATTGTAATTAGTTTTGGAAATGAGTCTCTTTGGGAGAGGGACCCTGCTGATTTTCAAAGAGCCACCTGGCAACCTCTGAAATTGACTTCAGAGGAGTCTAAAGAACAAAACTGGGTCATTTGCAGAGACGTGGGTGGACCTACAGACTCTCATACAGAGTGAAGCAAATCAGAAAGAGAAAAAAAATATTGTATATTAACAGACATATGAAGAATCTTTAAAAAAATGGGTATAGATGGTTTTACTTACAAAGCAGAAATAGAAACACAGGCATAGAGAGCAAACATATGGACACCAAGTGGGGAAGGGTGGTGGGATGTCTTGGGAGATAGGGATTGACATCTACACACTTCTATCTATAACTAATAACTAATGACCTATTATATAGCACCAGGAAATATACTCAGTGCCCTGTGGTGACCGAAATGGGAATGAAATCCAAAAGGGGGGATATGTGAGCATGTGTGGCTGATCCACTTTGCTAACTAGCATGACATTGTAAAGCAACTATATTGAAAAGTTAAAAAAAAAAAAAAAATTCCTTTGGATGCCCTCTGAGATGTTTGCTTCATGTATGTATTTGTTTCTTTCCTTTGTTTCTAAAAGCTCTTAACAAGAAAACTTGTCAGGGAGCCCAGGATATTACTTAGAAAGTATTTACCTTTGGAAACATTGTATAAAAAAGTAATCATGTCTATGGACTAGTCTTTGATCATAATTCAACTTTATGATTTATTTTCTTCTGATACATTTCCCAACCCAGAGATGGAACCCAGGTCTCCCCCATTGCAGGCAGATTCTTTTTACCAGATGAGCCACCAGGGAAGCCCTTTCTAACTTTAGCACAGACTCTACTTCTGATAACTGAATTCCTGCAGTTGTTTCTGAGTCCTTTCTTCTCCCACCACTTTTTTCTTCTCACACCTTAAGATCTAAATTTTACAAGTAAAGCTCTGCCTAGATTTCTGCTGCAGCACTAATTATTAGCATCTGATGTTTTCTGAAAGATGCCGGTAATCTGCCGGTCATTCTCCTAGCCCCTCTGTTCTTTCTGGGATCATTTCAGAGATCAAATCTCTACTGCTAAACCTCTGTCCAGAGGCACGGCTCTTATTCCCCCTACCATTCTGCCACTGTCCTGCCTGAATCCTGTATGCTCACCTCTGACTTCCCACCAGTCCTCCTATCTCTCATTCAAATTCCTTGCTTTTTTTGTTTTGTTTTTTAAGTTATTTTATTGGAATATAGTTGACTTACAATTCCATGTTAGTTCCTGGTATACAGCAAAGTGACTCAGTTATATGTGTTTGTGTGTGTATATATACAAACACACATATCATTTTCCATTATGGTTTATTATAGGAGTTTGAATATGGTTTCCTGTGCTACACAGTAGGACCTTGTTGTTTATCATTCTGTATATAATAGTTTATTATATATCTGTCTGGTAACCCTAAAGTCCAACTCCCTCCCTCTGCTGTGCCCCCTCCCCCAGGTCACTGCAGGACTGTTTTCTGTGTCTGTGAGTCTGTTTTTTAATAAGTTCATCTGTGTTATAGTTTAGATTCTACATATGAGTGATACAATCTGTTACTTCTCTTTCTGACTTGCATCCCTTAGTGTGATAATCTCTAGGTCCACCCATGTGGCTACAAATGCATTCTTTCATCATTTTTTATGGCTGAGTAGTATTCTGCTGTAGATGGATAGATACAGTATATCACATCTTCACTGTCCGTTCCCCTGTCAGTGGACATTTACACTGTTTCCATGTCTTGGCTACTGTCAATGCTGCTGGTATGAACATAGTGGTGTGTGTATCTTTCTGAATTATAGTTTTGTCTGAATGTATGCCCAGGAGTGAGATGCCCTGGAGATCATATGGCAACTGTATTTTTAAGTTTTTGAGGAACATCCACACTGTTTTCCAGAGTGGCTGCACCAATTTACCTTCCCACCGGTGGCGTAGGAGGCTTCCCTTTTCTCCACACCCTCTCTGTGCTATTTTATGTTAACCCTACCATTTCTGATTTGAGTCTAGACTACAGCCCACTGTTGCCTAGAGATAGTGCCTACCGCTGTGGGCCTGAGTTTCGACCATCTCCCAACCTGAAATGCCCCTTTCAGTATCTGCGCAGACCTATGCCAAATCTCTGCCTCCTGCTGTCATCAAATGCCTGTTATTCTAGGCACGTAGATATGACACAGTTTTTTGGGAGATATGGAGGGAACTCTGAGCAGAGAACTAGTAAAGTGCATACAATGCCCCAAGCTCTTAGCTTTGACTGGGCATAGATGGTTGGCTGACACCATAGCCAAGTTTCCAGTAGAGAGGAGCCTGCACTTTTAAGCTTTATGTCATGATGGCAGAAGGAGTGAAAACAAAACAAAACTGCCTTGTTAGAAAAGGGAGGCCCCTGGAGCCGAGTGGCTGCTATCAGCTGCTATAAGCCGAGTCTCTTCTCCTCTGTGCCGACTCAGATATGGTGGTCCAGCTCTCTACTATGGCGCTAAGAATTTGCAAGAAATAGGACTCCAGGGTCCTTCAGATGTGTCTCTCATCTCGTCCTGAGATTCATTGAAGTCTTATGATGATCACTGAAAACTCCTGAGAGCTTACACCAGGCTTGTCACTGTGTGAAATCCTTTACAATGAATTAATATGTGTATGGCTTCAGTGACCCTGTGAATTAGATACAACTGTGAAACCTTCTTTCTCATTTATAGCAATGGTAAAATCATTCTTCTGGGATCCAAGTTCAAAACTTTGAGAAAAAGTCCAGCTCTCTACTATGGCGCTAAGAATTTGCAAGAAATAGGACTCCAGGGTCCTTCAGATGTGTCTCTCATCTCGTCCTGAGATGCATTGAAGTCTTATGATGATCACTGAAAACTCCTGAGAGCTTACACCAGGCTTGTCACTGTGTGAAATCCTTTACAATGAATTAATATGTGTATGGCTTCAGTGACCCTGTGAATTAGATACAACTGTGAAACCTTCTTTCTCATTTATAGCAATGGTAAAATCATTCTTCTGGGATCCAAGTTCAAAACTTTGAGAAAATTCAGATTGTGTTTTTCATCTTTGCCTGGCATATATAATGGTATAGCAAGTGCTACCAGTTCTGTGGAAGTGCCTTATACGTTCATTTCCTTAGTGTTAGTTTCTCAGTTGCATATGTCTCTTTGTGACTCCATGGACCCCTCCAGGATCCTCTGTCCATTGAATTCTCTAGGCAAGAATACTCGAGTGGGTTGCCATTCCCTTTTCCAGAGGATCTTCTTGACCCAGGGATTGAACCTGGGTCCCCCATATTGCAGGCAGATTCTTTACCATCTGAGCCACCAGGGTGACCAAATACTATTTTCCTTATCCTAGTTCAAAATATCATCACTTGAAAAGATTGTGAAGCTATCTTACTTGCCAGAATGAGTGCTGCTTTTTTATCATTGTCCTGTTTCTATGATATAGCAGTTATAAGCATATAACCCTGGAATCAGATTGCCCAGTGGCTAACACTGATTGAGGTCTTTCTCTGCTCAGTCACTGTTTAAACAAAGATAATGTGCACAAATTATTAAGTGATTTAATTTGACAGCTCCTCAGTATAATGGCTATTGTCACCTAGGCATAGAGACAGAATAACTCACCTCAACTATCACAGCTAGTAAGAAAAGTTTGAAAAGGAGTCCAGAACATGAGTCTGAAGTCAGTCCTATTGGCTATTCTACCATGCAGCCTCTCACAATAACCCAGCAGGCTGGCTTTCATTCACCCAGCACCAGGGAATGTGGAATATGACCCATCTGATATATTTGTTGAATGCAGCACCTCATACCAAAGATACCCTGCTCATGTCTCATTGGGATTCTCCCACAGCCTGCTAAATATTCTCCTTTACTGTTTCTTATTTCTCTCTCGCATTATCCAAGTTTATATTTCTAAAATGCAAGGAAAATGCTTTGATTTTCTTCTGCATTATCTTTAAGTCCTCATTTCTAAGAATACTAATTTTATGAGTATGTACTAACTGAGCCCAGCTGGAGTCATTTGGCTTCATTTCTCCTGCTTTACACCATAAACTCTGGCTTCTCTCCACTGTCTGCTAAGAATCCCTTTCTCTGTATGCTGTCCCAGCCAACTCCTACTTATCCTTGAAGATTCAGTTTTAGTAATGTTTAGTAATAACTTAGTATCATTTCCTCTCTCAAACCCCAGAGAGTAATCTACCATCCTCTAGTATGCAGAGCATCTCATATCCTGAACAATGACTTTTCTTGCTCCAACTTAAATTGTAATATACTCACTCATCATGATGTCTCACTCATCTCTGGACTCCTAGAATTCACAACACTTGGCAGAGACTAGCTGATGAATATTTACATCTTTGATTTCTTTGTTGGAGCTCCACTTGGACAGTGGTGATGTCCTTATTCTCTCTGCCTCCTACTTCTAAACAAGTCCACTCTGAACATCCCCTCTTGATGAAAATTCCAAAGTGACTGCTTCTACTATGTCATATTCCCATTGGAAATTCTTCCATGAAGCCCTCAATTTTTAAGATTAAGTCCCATGAGTTTTCAACAAAAAGGCTGAACATTTATCCTTTGGTGACCTCAAATCCTTCTACAATTTCAAATCACTTTTATTGTTTTCATTTTTTCTGACATTGTGTATTATGTAGTTCAGATGTTTTGGCTGCCTTGGTTGAAAAGGTTTAATCTCCTAAAGCTTTCGGAGGACAGTAATCCTGTTCTTACTTTGCCTTTCTACCTCTGAGCCTAGCACAATGACTCATATGTGGCATGTTTCCAAATATCCAGTTGATTGATTTTTTTAATGAACTGATACCAAGATGTTACAAATGTGACTTTATAATTCTGTTGTCTTCATCAATTTTATGAACCCAATTCATTGTGAAATGAAAGTTGCAAGTATCTCAAGGAAATAATTGCTTAACTGTAGGAGGCTAATATGTGTGAAATTGATCAAGACCTGAATTTTGATGTGATACTTTTATAGCAGCAATAGTTGTTTTTTAGGATATTGAAGCCTAGAGCTGTATTAGGAAAACTCTTATATGAATAAAATAAAAGCATATCTACATTTGTTGAAAAATGTATCCTCAGGAGCATGACATGAAGTAAAACCTTGAAATTAGTCATATTCCCTTTGAATTTTTTTTCATACAGAATACAAAGAGTAGAAATGTGCATGATTAAAACTAATTTAGCTTTATTCTCTTCTTCAGTCTTGGGAATGCTTTTGACATGATAATGCCACAGGAAAATAAGGAAATCAATGTTTTTGCAACCTTCTACTTAAGACCTCTGATCTCCAGTCAGTTCTATACTCACTTAAAGCAAAGCCTGCATTTGTTGTAGGAGGCTAGTCTGGGTTGCTTTGCTAAGGGAAATGGTTTCTTGGATGATCAAATTGTGTTGTCTTCTATTGATGTCTTCTATCGACTCCGGTCGCTAACCCTTTCTCTATAGGATAGCTTAACGATAAAACCTAAACTTCAGAGTAAATTCATAGGAGACACCACATATGGACATGGAGGAATAAATGGTCCCTCTACCATCCTTCATCCTTTCATCCCAGTTCCAGAACAAGCACCTGTGTTTCCCAGGTTCACAGAGGACCATATGGTGTATACTTGCTGTTCTTCTGACGCACTTTGCTCACTGTGGTGGGAAGAACAGAGCTATCGACTTCTCTTTTCCTGTATCCTTTATGATGCGGTGCTGTTGAGGAAAATGTGAGACCTGGATTACGCATGTAGATGCATTGGCAGGCATGCACCTAACCTTCTCTGACCAACGGGCTGCGTATTCTGTTTCATGCAGGATAATCAGCTCCACACGCATGCCTAACAAATGATTTGTTCATAAAAAGCTTGATGACGGAAATAAAACCCTTGATAGGCTCCATAAGAAATATTTCCCTTAGGACACTGAAAGAGAAAGAAGGTGCTCTATATCTTTACGTATTTTTGACTGCCTGGAGCAGCTCTGTCATGCGCAGTACGTTGTTACATAGAACAGCCAATGGGCATCACTCCTGGAAAGAAAATGCAGGCTGTGAGCTTGGTTACTGTGAACGAGCGAATCTCCAGTCCTGAACACAGGTGATAGGTGTGTGGGAGAGGGCAGGCATCAAGTTTTAATGAAGCACAACTTTAAAATTCAATAATTCTGTTTCTAATTGGGTGCCATAATGCCTCCATTGCCATGTTTGAATGACTTAGAAAGGAAAAGGTTTAATCACTAAGATGATAGGACATTAAACAAGTCAGAATTATAGCTCATGCTGAACTTTTCTAAAGTGCTTGCTTTCTTCCATTACCTCTTATGACACATTTGGGCATTTACCAAAAAAAAAAAAAAGTAATAATAAGGGTTCCTATCTTTTCTGGTTCCCTTTTTCCCTGTTAATGAGACTGTGGATATTAATATGCAGAAGTGAAGAGAAGAAATCTTAAGGAACAGAACCTCTAAAAGTACTGGTCTTGAACCGGGTATGATTTTGACCCGAGGCAGTGTTTGACGATACATGGAAAAATTTCTGCTTGTGATAAATTGGGGGATGGGTGTATGTGTGTGTGTGCGTGCACTAGTGCAACCAGAGGATAGAAGATAAAGATGCTGCTAAATATCCCCCAAAAATACTGGACAACCTTCCTCCTTGTGAATAAGTATGTATTTGGCACCAAATGTCAATAGTGCCCCAGCTGAGTGATCTCTTCTGTGACACTCCCAAAGCCCAGTGCCTGGAAGGGATTCCAGGCTTACCTCCCCTCTGTGCATGTGGATTTCTGTTGTCTTCTCTGGTAAATAAGTTAAGCTAATCTTTGCCCAGGTGCCTCAATGGTAAAGAATCTGCCTCCTAGTGCAGGAGACATGGGTTCAATCCCTGGGTGGGGAAGATCCCCTGGAGGAGAAAATGGCTACGCACTCCAGTAATCTTGCCTTCAAAAATTCCATGGAAAGAGAACCTGGTGGATTACAAAGTCTATAAGGTCACAGTCAGACATGACTAAGTACACACAAGCTGTTTCCTGAGGTTCTTTTCAGTTCAGTTCAGTTGTTCAGTCATGTCCAACTGTTTTTGACCCCATGGACTGCAGCACTCCAGGCTTCCCTGTCCATCACCAACTCCCAGAGCCTGCTCAAACTCATGTCCGTTGAGTCGGTGATGCCATCCAACCATCTTATCCGCTGTCATCCCCTTGTCCCCCTGCCCTCAATCTTCCCCAGCATCAGGGTCTTTTCCAATGAGTCAACTCTTCGCATATGGTGCCCAAAGTACTGGAGTTTCAGCTTCAGCATCAGTCCTTCCAATGAATATTCAGGACTGATTCCTTCAGGATGGACTGGTTGGATCTCCTTGCAGTCCAAAGGACTCTCAAGAGTCTTCTCCAACACCACAGTTCAAAAGCATCATTTGTTCAGCACTCAGCTTTCTTTGTAGTCCAACTGTCACATCCATACATGACTACTGGAAAAACCATAGCTTTGACTAGATGGACATTTGTTGGCAAAGCAATGTCTCTGATTTTTAATATGCTGTCTAGGTTGGTCACAACTTTTCTTCCAAGGAACAAGTATCTTTTAAATTGCATGGCTGCAGTCACCATCTGCAGTGATTTTGGAGCCCAAGAAAATAAAGTCTTTCACTGTTTATATTGTTTCCTCATCTATTTGCCATGAACTGATGGGACCAGATGCCATGATCTTAGTTTTCTGGTTGTTGAGTTTCAAGCCAATTTTTTCACTCTCCTCTTTCATTTTCATCAAGAGGCTCTTTAAGTTCTTCTCCACTTTCTGCCATAAGGATGTTGTCACCTGCATATCTGAGATTATTGATATTTCTCCCGGCAGTCTTGATGTCAGCTTGTGATTCATCCTGCCCAGCATTTCTCATAATGTACTCTGCAGATAAGTTAAATAAGCAGCGTGACAATATACAGCCTTGACATACTCCTTTCCCAATATTGAACCAGTCTCTTGTTACATGTCCAGTTCTAACTGTTGCTTCTTGACTTGCATACAGATTTCTCAGGAGCCATGTCAGGTGGCCTGGTATTCCCATCTCTTGAACAATTTTCCAGTTTTTTGTGATCCACACACATTCTTTTAGGACTATGCAGTTTCCCTTTTCTTTATCATTTTGTACTATAAGGCTATAAGCTTCTTCCTTCTTCCCCCTACCACCCTTTCTCATTCTATATATAGTTTGAAAAATCCTAGACACATCCTTTTTTACATTTGCTTTCTTTGTGATATTTTTGCACTTCAACACAACGAAGAGACACTTTTGGTTCCTCTCTACTGTGGTCAGAACTCATAAAATGAGACTGTTTTTGTAAATACTCCTCTGCACTATTCCAAACCAGGTTTTATTACTGTTTCTTTTTTACACAGACTCTAAACTCTCCTTTTCTAAATATGTATACATACTTGTGCCTTGTTCACTATAACTTGCTCCTGCTGTTTTTATCAGTAACAGGCACAAACATAAATTCAGTGTCTCTATGTGAGTTTGTCATTAGGAATTAGGCAGCCGATAATTATCTAGATGGTCAAATGATTGAATGTCAATATTAGATTCAAGTGCTAGAAAAAATTAACTATAACCAAGGTAAGGGAAAGAGAATTTTAGAATGAAGTGATGAGTCAGAACTATAACAGTATTCAAAATGTATTCCTTAGATGGGCTGGGTTGGCTGGAGAGGTCATTTGGGTTTTTCTGTAAGATGTTATGGAAACTTTTTGGCAAACCTAATATAAGCTGAGAAACAAAAAAGAGGTATGCAAAAGAGAGAGTCAAAAGAGCATTTAGCAAGGAAAAGAGCGAGCACTTGCTGACAGAGGAATTACATCCTCTTCTGTGAGGAGTCAATGCAGAAGTTTGCCCTCCTTGTGCGTGCTCTTCATTGAGGTTATGGGCTCGTAAGTGGGCTTCATCTCACGGTGGGCATGGTGCCAGCTGAGCCACTGGTCCTCCCCCAGAGCAAGCCGAGAGCCCAGCCTTCTCCTTGCCACCTTTATATCCCCGGGTATCCTTTTATTACCCTGGTTTTGACCTTCACAAAAAATTCACACACCACTTTGTGAGAATCATTTAAAAAAAGAGAAATTATAAAGAAGGGAAAAGTCACAGTTTTCCATAAACAGCTATTCATCTGTGTGACTTCATTCTTATCTGCAGATTGTAAGCATACTTCCAGACATGCCCATAGACACACATACACACAATTCCATGCACTCAACACACATTATTTTCTGACTCATTCATTAATACACTTTGGGTACCTCGTATGTGCTAAAGCACTGAGGATATAAACAGTGCCCTGTCTATAAACCCACTCTATAACCTTCTATCTATTATTATCTGAGATGGCTGGATGGCATCACCAACTCAATGGACATGGGTTTGAGCAAACTCAGGGAGACGGTGAAGGACAGGGAAGCGTGGTGTGCTGCAGACCATGCAGTCGCCGAGTTGAACTGGACTTAGAGCCTGAACAACAGCAAATCATCTAGCTACTCACTTATCCAGACAGTGGCCAGGGAGAGCATTTAAAAATCAGATCATGGTACTCCCTGGGAAGAAATCCTGCAGAGTTTCGACCCTAACTTTCTTACCATAGCTTATTACACCTTCTATGATCTGGCTTCTAGCTACGTCTCCAAACTCAGCTCTTCCTTCTTGCCCTGTATTTACATTGCTTGACTAATCAAGTTCTTTTCATTTGTAGGACCTTTGTACTTTAAGGTTTTCCTGTCCCAGCTAGACCTGACTCATATATTATCTTTTATATCTGAATATAAATTTAATACCCATTACTCTTTATCATATGGTTTTACTTATTTCCCTTATAGCTTATATTATATGTGTGTTTAATATTCCTTATTATATTAGTAGTCCTGACCCTCCTTGTTCAGCCAGCTTCTTGCCACCTCTGATGAGAATTTACAATGTGTGAAAGTCGCTCAGTCATGTCTGACTCTTTGCGACACCAAGGACTATACAGTCCATGGAGTTCTCCAGGCCAGATTACTGGAGTGGGTAGCCTTTCCTTTCTCCAGGAGATCTTCCCAACCCAGGGATCAAGCCCGGGTCTCCCACATTACAGGCAGATTCTTTACCAGCTGGCCTCAAGGGAAGCCCAAGAAGACTAGAATAGGTAGCCTTTCCCTTCTCCAGGGATCTTGCCGACCCAGGAATCAAACCAGGGTTTCCTGTGTTGCAGGCGGATTATTTACCAACTGAGCTATCACAAAAGCCCAGAATTCACCATAAGTATACTCAAAATGATGAAATTTTAATAGGTGGATTTTAAAAATGGATGAATAATGAGATTTTACTCTAAGGAAAATTCAGTGAGCCTATTTGGAGTGACTATTGAAGGAGATAGGAGATAAACCCTGAAAGGAACTCGAAGGTAAACATAATGAAACAACCAATATAATGCTGCTTCATGAAAAGCAACGAGAAAGAACAGAACGAGAAGATACTGAGGGGTACACTGTGACAGGTACTGGGGGCTTGATATATTTTCCCTCACATTATTGTTACAGCAAATCCTAAAACCCTGGAGTAGGCATTGTCCTTTTATAAGGAGAGTTCCAAAGCTTGTGAAGATCATAGCCATTCTCTAAGCTCTAAAGTGGCAGAGTTAGTCCTTGAAATGAATTTGGTTCTCTCCCAAAGACCATGTACTTTCTAGTCCTCCATGCTGGAAAGGAAGGAAGGAAGAAAGGGAAAAAAGGAATAAAGAAAGTAGTGGCAGGAGTTCCAAAAGCTAGGTAAAATGGAGAGATATCCAGTACCTCAAAGGGTAAGAGGAATCTGGTGTAAGGAAAATGATGAGTAGGCATAGAATTACTGTTTATTAAGGTTGGGCAGTAAGAAAACAATGAAAAATGGACAGTAAATTGATAATAAAGTCAGTATATATCTATAGCATGCAGGCTATTGAATAATAGCAACCAAATATAATCAAGTATAAAATGTACTTACCAACTGACACCTTGAAATAATTTCTGTTAATAGAGATAACTCAAATAGTTACATCTTGTCAGGCTATTTCAGGCAAAAGTCTATTTGGAGCCCTAAGTTTAGTATTTCCACTCTTCAATTTCACCTGCATGAACACAACTGTTTTGTTTCTCTGCCACTGATTTTACAGAAAGCAGTTTCTAAAGGGTAACAACAACAACAAAAAAAAACCCACACATTTAAAACATAGATTTTATTTGGCTGTATTTGGTAGTCTGTTTGGTTTGCAAAGCAGAAAACGAAACAGTGCTTCTTTCCAGGGCTTTGTTTTCTTTTTTTCGCGTGTCGCCCCAGTGTTTTCACTGCTGCTGAATGGTCGTCACTGGGGTGCAGAGCTGGGAAGAACAGCTGGGTCTTCCTTTGGCATCCACTTACTGATTTGGAAACGGAACTGTCTTTGGGAAGCCTCTCTTGTTAATTTTGAATTTGGGATGTACTTTTGGATCCAAATTTGTTTTCCCTGATGGAGCCATGGAAAAGCTGTGTTATGCTGAACTCCGTCCATGGGAAACGGTAGGAAACATCATATATTATGCCCAAAAGTCAGTATATATCTATAGCATGCAGGCTATTGAATAATAGCAACCAAATATAATCAAGTATAAAATGTACTTACCAACTGACACCTTGAAATAATTTCTGTTAATAGAGATAACTCAAATAGTTACATCTTGTCAGGCTATTTCAGGCAAAAGTCTATTTGGAGCCCTAAGTTTAGTATTTCCACCTTCAATTTCACCTGCATGAACACAACTGTTTTGTTTCTCTGCCACTGATTTTACAGAAAGCAGTTTCTAAAGGGTAACAACAACAACAAAAAAAAACCCACACATTTAAAACATAGATTTTATTTGGCTGTATTTGGTAGTCTGTTTGGTTTGCAAAGCAGAAAACGAAACAGTGCTTCTTTCCAGGGCTTTGTTTTCTTTTTTTCGCGTGTCGCCCCAGTGTTTTCACTGCTGCTGAATGGTCGTCACTGGGGTGCAGAGCTGGGAAGAACAGCTGGGTCTTCCTTTGGCATCCACTTACTGATTTGGAAACGGAACTGTCTTTGGGAAGCCTCTCTTGTTAATTTTGAATTTGGGATGTACTTTTGGATCCAAATTTGTTTTCCCTGATGGAGCCATGGAAAAGCTGTGTTATGCTGAACTCCGTCCATGGGAAACGGTAGGAAACATCATATATTATGCCCTCAAATATCTATCTTGAATTTAGTGATCAAGACAATGTTTCAGTTGAGACCAGCACCCAGCAGATACAGTTTGTAGTAACAGTGTTGACTTGTGTACACAGATGAATTCTCCTTCAGGACACCAGATATTAATCTATTTACATTCAAACATTTTATAATCAGAAAGTCACCTACTTATTAATTTGTTCTGTCTTCTGCCTTCCACTTACCTACATACTTGATATGTATTAAGAATTACATAAGGATCAGTGTGTTGTAATCAAGAACTTGGACCCTAGAACCTAAATGCCAGAATTCAGATCGACCTTATGTTCTGTACCCACAACTACTTATGGGTACTCATGTTGGCCATGAGAAGTAGATATGAAGTGGTTAGAAAAGTCTCTAGCTCACATATTAGGCTGTGCTATTTTATTATGTTATTGATACTCATCTTGTTCATATGGAAAAAAAGAAGCCAGAGTCGGAATCCCCAATAGTTTATAATATAGTTGAAGAGATACGCAGTAAATAAATGGACTAGCTATAAAAACACTGAGAACTGTTAACATCCAGGTAGCTCAGAAGTTGTAAAATGTGAAGAAGTGGATATAATTTGAAGTTAATTTCCTGAGAGATTATATACTCTGTACAGCAGTGGTCCCCAACCTTCTTGGCACCAGGGACTGGTTTCATGGAGGACAATTTTTCCCCGGAGCAGGAGTGGTGCGGATGATTTCAGGATGATTCAAGCGTATTACATTGATTGTGCACTTTATTTCTAATTGAATGCCACTGCTAACCTGACAGGAGGTACTGGTCCATGGCCTGGAGGTGGGGACCCCTCCTATATAGAACCAGGAGAAGAGTCAAGGGTAGCTAAGAAAATGTGGGGTTCAGAAAGTAGAGAAATTGCTTCAAGAAGGATCCACCATGTGTGTTAATCCTGGAATCTCAAATCAGATAAGGACTGAGAATTAGATCCATCCTATGGATAACATCCATCAGGACAAGAGATAAGATTTTGTTTGTTTGTTTTTGAGTCCCCCAGTCATGTCTGACTCTTTGCAACCCCATAGATCATAGCCTGCCAGGCTCCTCTGTCCATGGAATTTTCCTGGCACGAATAGTGGATTGTCAGTGTGTCCGTCTGTGTGTGTGTGTGCGTGCACGCACACACATGCTCAGTCATGTCCGACTCTTTGCAACCCCACAGACTGTAGCCCTCCAGGCTCCTCTGTCCATTGGATTCTCTAGACAAGAATACTAGAGTGGGTTGCCATTCCCTTCTCCAGGGGATCTGCCTAACCCAGGGATCCAACTCGTATCTTCTGCATCTCCTGCATTGGCAGGCAGCTTCCTTATCAATGGGAAGCACTCTGGAGTGAATAGCCATCCCCTTCTCCAGAGGATCTTCCTCACCACAGCATAGAACCCAGGTCTCCTGCATTGTAGACAGATTCTTCATCATCTGAGCCACCAGGGATGCCCACTGAGATGAGCGATCAGAACCTTGATAAGAGAAGATGGTGAGCATTATGTGGGGTGGTAGAGGAAGTCAGTCAGTCAGTTCAGTCGCACAGTCGTGTCCGACTCTTTGTGACCCCATGAATTGAAGCACGCCAGGCCTCCCTGTCCATCACCAACTCCCGGAGTTCACTCAGACTCACGTCCATTGAGTCCATGATGCCATCCAGCCATCTCATCCTCGGTCATCCCTTTCTCCTCCTGCCCCCAATCCCTCCCAGCATCAGGGTCTTTTCCAATGAGTCAACTCTTCACATGAGGTGGCCAAAGTACTGGAGCTTCAGTTTTAGCATCATTCCTTCCAAAGAAATCCCAGGGTTGATCTCCCTCAGAATGGACTGGTTGGATCTCCTTGCAGTCCAAGGGACTCTCAAGAGTCTTCTCCAACACCACAGTTCAAAAGCATCAGTTCTTCGGTGCTCAGCTTTCTTTATAGTCCAACTCTCACATCCATACATGACCACAGGAAAAACCATAGCCTTGACTAGACGGTTTGTTGGCAAAGTAATGTCTCTGCTTTTGAATATGCTATCTAGGTTGGTCATAACTTTTCTTCCAAGGAGTAAGCGTCTTTTAATTTCATGGCTGCAGTCACCATCTGCAGTGATTTTGGAGCCCAAAAAAATAAATTCTGCCACTGTTTCCACTGTTTCCCCATCTGTTTCCCATGAAGTGATGGGACCAGATGCCATAATCTTCGTGTTCTGAATGTTGAGCTTTAAGCCAACTTTTTCACTCTCCTCTTTCACTTTCATCAAGAGGCTTTTTAGCTCCTCTTCGCTTTCTGCCATAAGGGCGGTGTCATCTGCATATCTGAGGTGATTGATATTTCTCCCAGCAATCTTGATTCCAGCTTGTGCTTCATCCAGCCCAGCATTTCTCATGATGCACTCTGCATAGAAGTTAAGGAAGCAGGGTGACAATATACAGCCTTGACATACTCCTTTTCCTATTGGCTGACTAAAAGAAAAAAAAATAGCAAAAGGAAGCTACTGAGGAAACACAAGTATAGTAATTCTTGAGAAATGCAGGGAAGACACTGGATTATGAGAAGATAGAGATTTGGAGGAGGACTCTTGTAGAACTAGAACTCAGACCTCTGCATAAATGAGTTTAATGTTGACAGGGATTTAATTAATAGAACGTGCAAGTTATCAGTAAGGATTTAATGCCTTATGTAAATGAATGAATAACCATTAGTAAAGAATATTCATGGAGACAATTTTATGCATAATTAAATATAGTAAATAATATGCATTATAACCTGTCAAGGCTATCATGTGCACGCTCATAGAAATGCATTCTTGTGATATATATGATAAAATGTACTACATCCTACATAAAATGGACCATATATACTAGCAGCACATATATTAATGGGAAAGGAGGAAATGTTGCCCAGCTTTTTTGAGACCTCTTGAGATGGGAAGAAGGATTCTCAGGATCAGGATTGATCCTCTAAGTACAGAGGCCTGCCAGTGTGTGCTGACAGGTCTCAGAGTATGGGAAAATCCAGAGGTGCTAACCGAGTGCTACCGATAACAGTTACAGGCACACAGGTACAGAGACACTTGGCGTGGCAACCCTGAGAAGAACAGCAAACTAAAGAAGAAGGAACCAGTTCCTTCTTTCTCCTTCTGTCTCACAGTCTTTCCCCTAGCTCCCACTTGGTAGATTCTAACATAGAACCAGCTGATTCTACAAGAAAGGAGAAATGTAGTATTTAGACTCTTATAGGGAGCACCACAAGAAAAAGGGAGAGAGAAACATAGTTTTTTTGACCTAAGAGACAATATCTTTTGGCCTCTCAAATACATGTTTTGGCCTAAACAAAAATCATGTTTAGTCGCCAATTCTGATATTGAACAAATTGATGGACCCCACCGCCAAAAGGAAGTTTCTGTGATCATTTAAGAGAATTCAACTCCTACACTTCAAGAGGGAAATAAACACAGAAATGAATGTCTGGATCTCATCTCTGAAATTTCACAGATGCTGTACTTAAACAGGTATTTTAGCTTAGTGCTCAGGCATGGGAGACAGGGCTCCCAGAGATGGGCCATTGTGTACACTTTAAGCTACAAGCTGCATCCCTTTAGTAATTAACTTGTAGCAAAGGTTGTAGTATCCAAAGTTAAAGAGATTCAACATGGCATCAGATTTGTCCTTTCCCATTAAAAGATACTTACTCCTTGGAAGAAAAGTTATGACCAACCTAGATAGCATATTCAAAAGCAGAGACATTACTTTGCCAACTAAGGTCCGTCTAGTCAAGGTTCTGGTTTTTCCTGTGGTCATGTATGGATGTGAGAGTTGGACTATGAAGAAGGCTGAGCACCAAAGAATTGATGCTTTGAACTGTGGTGTTGGAGAAGACTCTTGAGAGTCCCTTGGACTGCAAGGAGATCCAACCAGCCCATTCTGAAGGAGATCAACCCTGGGATTTCTTTGGCAGGAATGATGCTAAAGCTGAAACTCCAGTACTTTGGCCACCTCACGCGAAGAGTTGACTCATTGGAAAAGACTCTGATGCTGGGAGGGATTGGAGGCAGGAGGACAAAGGGACGACTGAGGATGAGATGGCTGGATGGCATCACCGACTCGATGCACTTGAGTTTGGGTAACTCCGGGAGTTGGTGATGGACAGGGAGGCATGGCCTGCTGTGATTCATGGGGTCGCAAAGAGTCGGACGTGACTGAGCGACTGAACTGATCTGAAGAACGTCCTCCCACCCTGCCTGCAGGTCTCCACAGTGTGTTAAGCACGTAAGGCCAGAAACATTCATTTTAGAACATGATTTCTTTCCACTGTGAAGAACAGGAGTTTTGACTCCCTATTGAAATGCTTCCAGAGAAGTTTCACACCGTTTTCCCTGAGAACCAATTTTGGTCTGAATAGTGTAACAGAAATAATCAGGAGGGAGACGATACTGAAAGGGAAGACACAGCGCCAGCCTGACTGGAAACACATGTAACTCTGGTAAAGGCCAGTGCCTTCCTGCAAATGCTTGCCATGTTTCTTTTCATTCTCCAGATCTGAGGCCCTTTTCCAAGTCATCCCTTCTGAGCATTCTTCTCAAGGCTCACCTCTATTTTCTGTTATTGAACTCTGTTTATTTCCTTTAGCATTCCTCTTTTTGAGGTATATTTCGTTATAGTGTTATGTTAGTTTCATATGTACACCAAGTGATTCAGTGTTTTTACAGATTATACTCATTACAAGTTGTGTTAGATAATGGCTATCGTTCCATGTGTTGTGCGACGTACCCTTATTGCTTATCTATTTTACACATGGCAGTTTGTATCTTTCAATCCCATACCCCTAACTTGCTCCTCGTCACTTCCCTCTCCCCACTGACAACCACTGGTTTGTTTTCTGTGTTTGTGAGTCTGTTTTACTATGACATTCATTTGTATTATTTTTTAGATTTGACATATAAGTGCTATCATACAATATCTGTCTTTCTCTGACTTAATACTCATTACAAGTTGTGTTAGATAATGGCTATCGTTCCATGTGTTGTGCGACGTACCCTTATTGCTTATCTATTTTACACATGGCAGTTTGTATCTTTCCATCCCATACCCCTAACTTGCTCCTCGTCACTTCCCTCTCCCCACTGACAACCACTGGTTTGTTTTCTGTGTTTGTGAGTCTGTTTTACTATGACATTCATTTGTATTATTTTTTAGATTTGACATATAAGTGCTATCATACAATATCTGTCTTTCTCTGACTTATTGTATTAAGCATAATAATCTCTAGCTATATCTACATTGTTGCAAATGGCAGAATTTCATTCATTTGTGTGGCTAATACTTCATTATATCCACTATATCTTCTCTATTCATGTGTTGTTGGACAGTAGGGTTCTTCTGTATCCTGGCTCTTGTATGTCTTCTGTATCTTGCTGTGAACATCGGGGAGTGTGTGTCTTTTTGAATTAGTGTTTTCATTTTTTCTGAGTATATACCCAGGAGTGGAATTGCTGGATTACACGGTAGTTCTAGTTTCACTTTTTTGAGGAAAATTCTATACTGTTTTCATAGTGGCTGCACCAATATACATGTCCACCAACAGTGTACAGGGATTCCTTTTCTCTACATCATTGCCAACATTTGTTATTTGTAGACTTTTTGACAATAGACTTTCTGACAGGTCCGAAATAATACTTCAGGTATTATCTTAATGCTTTACATTATTAAGTTGCCATTTAGTTGCAGTGTTTTTTCTTTATTTCTTTAGAACATGTAAAGCATATAAAACATTTTTGTTATTGCTTATTGAATGTTACCTTATTAACATACTTAAAAATCAATATAATGTGCCACTAACATGCTGGTCATGGTGGTTTTCATCTGCATGGCCCTGATCATTAGTGACGCTGAGTGAGCAGCTCTGCGTGTGCCTGTTGACACTCTGTATTATCTCTTTGAGGAAATATCTATTCAGGTCTTCTGACCATTTCTTGGGTTCTTTGTTGGTGGTATTATTTTTTTTTCTTCTGTTGTTGAGTTATATGAGTTTTGTATAAATTTTTGATATTTTAACCCCTTGTTGGTCATCTCATTTACGAATATTTTCTTCCATCCCATAGGTCGTCTTGTCATTTTGTGTATGGTTTCCTTTGCTGTGCAAAAGCTTTTAGGTTAAATCTCATTTGTTTACCTGTGCTCTTATTTCTTTTGTCTTAGGAGACAGATCCAAAATATTATTGCTATGATTTATGTCAAAGAGTGTTCTGCCCATGTTTTCTTCTAGACTTTTATGGTGGTCAGATCTTATATTTATATCTTTGAGCCATTTTGATTTTATTTTTGTATATGGTATAGAGGAATGTTCTACTCTTGTTGTTTTACACCTAAGTGTTCAGTTGTCCCAGTGCCATTTATTGAAGAGACTCTCTTTTCTCCGTTGTATATTCTTGCCTCCTTTGTTGTAGATTAACCATATGTGGAAGGGTTTATTTCCCAGTTCTCTGTTCTGTTCCTTTCATCTGTATGTCTGTTTTTGTACAAGTACTGTGACATTTTGATTACTGTAGCTTTGCAGTATGGTTCTTTATCACCTTTATTGTTTTTTAAGTGTGATTGCTTTCCTTCCATTTTTGTTTCTTATTTATCACTAACATAAGCTCTTTGAGAATCAGGATTTCACATCCCGATTCCACATTGTTTCCCAGGAGTCTAGTCTCACACCAGACAGAGATATACATGTTTAATGCACTTGGCTAGACAGATAAACAAATAAATAGTGTGAGTGAGTTTCAGATACCTTTTATGCCACCAAATATAAATGCCTGTATTTATCAGAAAAGGCATAATAAATTATTAAACTTCAATTCAGATTTTTACATTACATATTCATGTTTTCATTATCAGTAATTCAATTAGTGGCCATGTAGTGGGGCACTATATTGATTTTTTAAGTATGTTAATAAGTCACATTAAATCAGCAATAACAAAAACAGTTTATGTGGTTTTCATGTTCTAAAAATGTAATAAAAACACTACAACTAAATGACATTTTAATAATGTGAAGTTTTATTTACAAATCTCTCATTTCTTTGTGTTCATACTGACACTTTTTTATAACTTTCCCCAGCAATTTCTTATCTTTAGCTTTTAAATGGAAAAGTGATTAAAAATGTCAAAACAAATAACTCTGCATTTTAGTTTTTCAAGTAAATTAAAATTTCATGGGCCTCTGGAAGACAGTCATATGGAAACATCCAATAATAACCACATCAGCTTCTAATGGAATAAGTTTCCACCAAGCTCAAAAGACCTTCTATGTTTTTATAAATCCATTTTGAGCGGTAGCTAAAAAAATGTTCAGCTCATCCCTAATAATGCTATTTATGATAATAGTTCTTCAGAGGGCTTATTTCTGTATCATGGATTATATGCACAACAGGACCTTGGGCTGCATTCATTTATGAGAAGAAACCGCTTTTCATACTGCTCAGTTAAATCACATCTTATTCTGCTGACCTGAGATTCAGGACAATTAACCTATTCATTAGTTGTGAGTAAGATGGGACATAAAGTGGTGGTTTAATGGAAGCATTAGCACATCTTAAAATGTAGATATTTGTGTCTCAGGGTGATTTTTCTTCAATATTAAAAAGCATCAGCAATACCTAAACCTATAGCAAAAGCCGCAAAGGTGGAGTTTTCTATATCTGTCATTCTTCCTTCCTCTCATTGCTGGAATGAATTCTATCCTGTGGAGCATCTCCTGGGGACCATGAACCAAGAAATGCACTTAGAAGATGTAAAGAGGAATAAAACAGGCTCCCAAAGCAGAAAATTTATCTGCTAAAGGAGGAGACAGATCTCAAACAAAAAATGATAATGTAGTGTTGCAAATTCTATTACATATGCATATAGATTGTTTGCATGCGAACAGCAGTATACCTGCCTTCTCGGGGGGACCTGAGACAATATGGGAAGTCAGGGTCAGACTTGAGCAGGGGGTCTCGACAAGAGAACAGCCTTTGCCTGATATAAAGTTACATGATCCTTCAAGGAAGTTTAGGGGTATCTGGAGCACAGGAACAATACTGAAGAGAAGCAGAAATTTCTTACACTGTTCAAATTGGAAGTATTGTGTGCCCTCTTAGGGAACTTTGATTTTATTCTGTATGTAGCTCTTAGAACTATGTAAGTAAAATAATTATATTGTCAAATGATTACATGATAATTTGCATTTCAAAAGTGTGATTTTTTGAGGAGGATTTAACTTATGTCACCAGTTTTTTAAAGATCTGCAAGTTATTCAAATTTCTACAGGAGATGAGGGGCCTAGAATAAGGTAAAACTAAAGAAAGAGAACATTTAGAAAGTTAGATATCCCTATTTATCTGTGGTGCTCAAATATTGTGTAATTTGGCTAAGCCTTTTAAGAAAACTTTTAAGACATATAATTGATCATATTCATTCTTCAATGTTCATTACATTTATCAATCTTATTTTAAATTGTAAGTGTATAACAATATCTGCAGGTCATGCACTGATTCTGATCTTTAGAAAATACAGTTATGGCTGAGAAAGATGGCACACTGTACTTTATACATTTACATAGATAAATGTTTAATGTAAATATCTAAACAAAGTACAGTATGCCATCTTTCTCAGCCATAACTGTATTTTCTAAAGATCAGAATCAGTGCATGATCTGCAGATATTTTTATACTTATTCATTCATTTATGAATATGATTGACCCAGGTATTATTACTGAACTTGATCGTATGGGCACTGCTCATGCCCTAGCCTAGCTGAGGGTCTCTACCTTGGCAGGGCAGGGTTCTTTTTCCATTTTCTTCCAATAGGTGAATAACTGAGGTCAGCACAGCCAAAGCTTTGTCAGTGGCCAAAGGATGGAGAAATGTAAGTAGGGAAGTAAGTTCACATTAACTCCTTGCCCATTTCTGGTGAGAGTGATTTAATTTTAAAAAATAAAGATAAAGGGAGGAGGAGGGGGCTGATAATGATAGGGGGGTGGCATATGCATTAGTCTATCAGGGAAGGAGTGGGCTTTTTGTGCCCACCTCCTTTTTATCCTATTTTGGTTCTTAATATCTGGTCTTGGCCACTGGGAAGTGTGTCATTTAATTGCTCATGAAGTAAAATCAACATATATTGAGACTGAGGGTCTGTTGGAGGTCAGACTCACCTCCATCTCAACCCCAACTGGTTCCATCTGTTTATATTTCCATTGTGAGGATGTGTGTAGCTTCATTTCTTATCTATGGACCCTTTAGCTGTGTGCTCATCACTGGAAATGTAGAGATTTTTAAACCCTGAAAGTGTTCATAATTTAATAAACAAGATATAAAATTACAACATTGTACATTAAGTACTATAAGTATGCATTTTAAAAAAACAACCAAGTCTTAAGGAAGGTGGGGTAAACTGGAGGTTTGAGATATTTATTTTTTATTATTTATCCTTAAACCAAAAAATGGCAAGCATAAAAGAGAGGGCAGGAGGAAAGGTAATGGTTTTAGTGAGCTCAGAATACACAAATTCCCAGTGATGCTTTGGTACTCAAGCCTGGGAGGAGAAGAAAGAAGCAAGCGTTGCATCTGTTCATACGAGAGAAGTGACTGTGAAAAGTTTTGCCTTCCGTGTAGAGAAAGTTGACTTATCTCCTGAAAGTACTGGGAAACCATCAAAAGCTTTGAAAATAACATCATTTTTTGCTATTAGCAGCAGTAGAAATGGGCAGAAGGGGACAGAATAGTGACATAGTGAGCAGAAAAAATGTAAAGGATTTGATGACCAGGCTTACCAGATGTGTGGTAAGCAAGGAAAGGGGAGGTAATGAGGGTTCCCTGATTTAAGATACAGGTAACTTGATGAATGATATTGATAACAGAGATACAAAATACAGGAGACAGAGATGAGGAGGAGGATTGCGGTTTAAGACATGTTGTGTTGGAAGTGCCACTTGGACACCCCAACTCAAATTGCATTATGCAGGAGTAGGAGATTGTAGATTTTCTCCTGGTCGTTGGCATGAAGGGTAAGGACATAGAATCCTTCTGGGAGGGTGCTTTATGTCCTGAGTAATTTTGTTAAGCTGTCTTTCCTTGGAGCACAGTGGTACATACAAAAATGTCTATGGTTATGCATGTGTAACTTCTGTCAGTCTATCATTTTGCACTTGGGGTGGAGCGCAGTGCCTGGCACATAGTAGAAACTCAACTCCAACGTGTTGGATATTTCTGGGATCTACCCAGCATTTATCCCTAGGAGAGATTTTTCTGAGTGTCTCAGTTCAAATTGTTTTGTTTCTAGTCCAGTGGAAGAGAGAAAAGGCTTATGCAGCCTACTTCGTGCTCGCTGAGTAAATACTGGTGTCTTTACTGAATGGCTGCAGACCTCGTTATTTAGTTAGCTCTCCCGTCCTTAGTTTGAAGATGTTATTTTGCTTTACATAAAATTGAATTCTCTTCCTGTAAAGTGCTCCATTCCAGAATTTTCCTTATACACTATCATGTAGATCTTATCCCAAGAAAGCCTTCTGTATGTGTGTTCAGTCATTTCCAACTCCTTGCTTGCTTCCCCATGGACTGTCACCTGCCAAGCTCCCGTGTCCGTGGAATTCTCCAGTCAAGAATACTAGAGTGGGTTGTCGTTTCCTCCTCTGGGGATGTTCCTAATCCAGGGATCGAACCCACGTCTCCTGCATCTCCTGCATTGGCAGGCAGATTCTTTACCACTGAGCCACCTGGGAAGCCCCCAGAAGAACTTGACAAGGTTTATTTAATTAACTTTTAATCCTTTTTCGTCAAGAATGCCATTTCCATTTGTTATAAGTTATCTACTGTGATCGTCTCTATTGCTCCACAGCAAAAGAAGGAAAGCACAGACAGGGTTTGTGTTATATTGTAACCCTTGGATTAACACACAGTAGGGACTTGGATTTGCCCCTTTTTTGACCAGAGCATGTATTACGCCTGGAATATCTTTCTATTTAAAAACAACAAGAACTGTACACAGTGTCTTGTCTGTTAAAGCTCTTTGGCAATTCCTTCCTGCTTTTTTTGTAAACTAACAGATGTTTCCCCATCTCTTCCTAAAGTTTATCCATGTTCTACCCTGAGCATGTGGAGACACCCATTCACAGCTAATCTAGAGAATGGCCCATTGTTATTCTTAGGTAGCTTGGTGTTTATGTGTATCCATTTATCACTGCTTAAATTTTAATCTGTAGATTATCTGCAGAGCTCACTTAGTAAATGAAAACAATTGTCTTTAACTTATGAATAATGCTAGCTAGGACAAAATAAGAGAAAAAGCTCACTTTCTCTTCATAAGCTAATGACTCTTCTTTCTTCTGATCTGTGAATAATTAGTCAATCCATCATCTATGGCAAAAGCAAGCCAGTCTCTCTCCACGTTTTAACACATGAGTGTAGACAGGTGTAACTTTAGCAATTGAAAATATCATCTATAATTATGCAGGAAAAGTCTGATTATGATAGTTATACACATTTACTGTCCACTTTACTTGTCGCTATCTCCACCTGTCAGTGGGTCACACGGCATCTCAAATTTGGGATTGGATGTAACAGTTAAAAGCACCCTCAAATCATTACACAGTTGTAGCAAGTCTCAAAGCACAGATATCCATAATGTTGCTTGATGTATGTAAGCTGATTTAAGTAAGCATGAAACTTGTCTGACTCTTAGAAAAGCCACCCAACTGTCTGACTTAAACAAATGCATTAGTAACAATGTTTCACTCTAACCATGCTATACAAACACAGACACTTTATAACAGCAGGGACTCACTCTCCTCACTCAGATATTTTCACAAGCTGGGTTTGGGTTCAAGTACCTTCCATGTGCATCTCATGCTGGGTTCAGTGAATTTCTGAGGTCTGCTTTTCTCAGTGGTTGCACACTCGCGATACCCTAAACCAGACCACACAGCACAAACCTTTGTTGTGAAAACTAGGGAAGAGTGAAGGAGAGCCAGGAAAACTAACCTCAGGCTGTATAGCTATTCCTCCCTGGGGTCTTCTCTGTGAGAACCAGACACCTGAGGCACAGTATGCTAGTACAGCTGAGAGGGGCAAGAGCCGGAAAGGAAGGGACCATGAGTCTTCCATCCTGAAAAGTAAAAATAAATGGACTAGCATGTTCAGTGTACAAAGAAAGAAATTGTTTAATAATCCTCTCCTTGAAATGTCTGAGGGAAAAAATATTCTGAAACTCATCTATCAAACTAGGTAAAATAATAGTTATCCTCTGTGTCTATGATAAATTGATTCTAGAACCTCCATAGATACCAATATCCACAGATGCTCAGACTCTTAATAAATGGTGGAGTAGGGCCAGCCTCCTGTATCTGTGGTCGGTGGAATCCGTGAATGCAGAACCCATGCATACACAGGGCCGACTGTATAGTAATATGTGGCATAGCCTTTTAGAGTCCTATTTTGTGGTATTAAAATTAAATACACACACACACACACACACAGACACTTGAACAGGTTTTCTTATTACCTTTTTTTGTCAACCCTAACTTACTTAGATTTTTGTCTTCCAAAATGTTTATTAATCTCCTGCAGCTGGGGAAGAACTCTCACGTTATGCAAAACTCCTTTATTATTCTAGCATACAACTATTTAGATCTCATCTTGCCACAACATTTTTTTATGACTATTTCATCACTGTAATTAAATTGTAACTTTCTCTAAGGCAGGCGATAGATTGCATCTTCTGTGGTGTCAAAAAGATTACTTTGAAGTTAGGTGTTGAAGAAACTTCTGTCAATGAGTATGTCCAATATCAATGTTTAATCAAGAAAAGGCTTTTATCAGAACATGTTCAAGAGTTATATAGATTAAGCCACACTGAACAAAGCAGTCATTAACTGCTTTGTGTTAGAGAAATTACTTTGATATTGGAAGACAGTCCTTTATTTCCATACCTCTCCAGAATTGTCGTTACTTGCTGTTCAAATGTATTCTCTCTTTATGTAAACTTAATGATGGAGACTGACATACTACTTTGAAAATACATAAGCTTGTATGATTTCTAAATTTGACATCTTTCTAGCAGAACAGAGTGAGGAACTTACCCCTCGACCCTTTTCCCATTTTCTTTTCTAACAAAATTGTTTTAGCTTTTCTGACTCAGACATTCAGTTGTACAAGGTTGAATTTATGAAAGTAAGATGCATTTTGAAACTCGAGAAAATGAAAATCTGTTCTGTCATAAATCCCTCCACAACTGGAGGCAGACATACTGACTTTTTTTTTTTTTTTTTGCTATCAGAGCTTTACATACTGCTGTTTAGGCCTGAACTATTCCACAGATAAATGGAGTATTTTATTCTCTAATGATCTTTGCATGTCCATGTTGAAAAAGCAAAAGCATAATTGAAAGAAAGCTTGTTTGCAAAGTTTGCTAAGTTAGCAAACGAAGGGGGCAGCTGTTTGTAACTGTTTCTCCTATTTTGAAAGCCTCTTGTTTCAGTTGTCATTATTTAATAACACTGAGTTTACAAAGCAGGTCCAATAGAGACCGCTTATTTATCTCCAAACAGCAGGCCTATACTCAGGTAAATAGAACCTTGTTTTATGGTGGATAAAACAAGTAGTTAAGTTTGGTTCCAAGTCTGGTTAAGGAGGATTTCCATGAAAACATGGTTCCTATTTAAATGTGCTTTTATTTTAAGAACATGTGGTTATTTTTTAAAAGGACAGAATACTACCAACTACCAAACTACATACCAACAGCCAGTGATCATTCATCACTGTTTAAATTTTTAATCTAAAAAAGAGTTCAGGAATACTGCTATGTGCAGAAAAGATAAATTTCCAAAAGCAGATGAGTAAAAGGTGCCAGACAGGAAAAAAAAAAAAAAAAAAAAAAAAAAAAAAAAAAACTAGATACCAGGTGACTGCATTTTTATGAAATTCCAGAACAGACAAAATTTGTTGTGATAGAAATAGAGATAATGGTTGTCTTTGAAGAGGGAAACTTCTGGAGGGCTGGAAATACCCTGTGAATGGATTTAGATGAGGGTTAGATGGATGCGCACAAAGTGAAGACTCATTGAGGTATACATTCTAATGTACACACCTTACTGTGTATAACTCAAACCCTAATGAAAGTGTTCTGAAGAGTTAAAAAAAAAAAAAAAACTACTTAACTGTAAAATACAGTTAAATGTAAAGATGAATAGTATTTAAGTGAATGTAACATTTTAAATAATGTTTAAGTAAATGGCTCACTGGTAAAGAATCCGCCTGCAGCTTTGGTCCCTGGCTTGGGAAGAGACCTTGGAGAAGGAAATGGCAGCCCACTCCAGTATTCTTGCCTGGGAAATCCCATGGGGAGAGGAGCCTGGCTGGCTACAGTCCAAGGGGTGCAGAAGGGTCAGACATGACTGAGACATTAACCAACAAAGTAACAACAAAGGTTTAAGTAAATGTAATATTTAAGCAAATAGGTACTTAGACTTGGAGATAAAATTTGAGTCTGCTCATTCATTACTCTTCATCCTAAATATAAGAAAATTGATGTCACGAAAGGTTTAAACCATATTCTCTTCCACTTGTGGATTCCTGCTTAATTTTACTCTTCAGGATGAAGGGTCACCATAAAATTTTGGCTGAGATTGGTCCTTCCATAATTTTTTTGCTCTGTTGAAGTCTCCAGACTGGCTCCCTATGCTTCTGTAAAGCTTTCAAAGGAAACCTGAGACTTGATAACAAAATTTGTTATTTTCAGAATCACTTTCTTTCCTTAAGAAAGTAATTTCCTTATATTCCTAATCTCATTACCCAAGACACTTGCCAGTGAAAAAGTGAATTTTGCTTGACAGTGATTTGACTTAGCTGTTCCAAGGAGACTGAGCAAAGTTGACTGCCAACATGCATATTACTGAAAAACTCCATGAAAGATTCCAATGTGGACTCCTTTTTAAAAGCTGTTGATAAAGCTCAGCATCCTTAATTCAACAAATTTAATAGTAGTATTTAGATAGTATATCTGGAATTAAATCCCTCTGTAAGACTGCTTTTTCCCACTCTTCATTTTCTTAGTTGGATCTTACAGAAATTGACATTCTTTTTTTTGTCTCTCAACCTTCTCATCCATACATGTTTAATTTTTACATTAATTGTTGGTATTATTACTTTTTTTCTCCCCATATTTCTTATGCTTTTACACTTAAGAATCTCAATATTGTTTACCAGGATTCTGAGAAAGATGGTGTAATGGTCTACCTCCCATATTAAATGATGGACTTTTTATAACAGAGTAGATTTTTGAATGGAATTGATTTTCTTTAACATTTGTAATTACGTTTAGTCTGTTGATTAGCTCGTTCAGTTGTAACACTGACAGCAAATGACAAAATATGTGCATAACTAGATTTAAAGGTATGTTTCAAATGTCGTCTCTATGTAATGTCGGTTCAGTTCAGTTCAGGGGCTCAGTCGTGTCCGACTCTTTGTGACCCCATGAATCGCAGCACGCCAGGCCTCCCTGTCCATAAACAACTCCTGGAGTTCACTCAGACTCGCGTCCATCGAGTCAAGTGATGCCATCCAGCCAGCTCATCCTCTGTCGTCCCCTTTTCCTCCTGCCCCCAATCCAGATATAGGCATTAAAAAGATAGGAGTTAGACAAAGCTTTTAAAGTAATATCCATATCATATGTTTTGAAATGGAAGAAGTTGCTGTGGTAAACTAGGGATTTGTTCCTAATCAATTCAAACAGAAGAGCAGTTACTAATTGCCTAATTTTCTCCTAAATGGGCTTTGGTATGGGTAAGTATTTACAGTTACCACATATGATAAAGTTTATGTTTAAGTTCATTTCTAAAATGGCTGAGGAGTTTTATGCTCTTTCTGAAAGTGAACAAAATTCACGTGAGGATTTGAAAGATTTTAGTATTTTATATTGGAGTTTTATTTTGAACCTTTTCCAGTTACTGTAATATTAGGAAGAAAATGTACATTCTCTACCTAAAGTTTTAGGAAGTAGTGTTTTCTTTTCCTCAATTGCTAATGAGAAAATAATATCAATGCATTTGTCATCTTTTCAAGATTGTTGCAGCCAAATGCAAGGCGTTATGAGCTAGAAATTTAGCTTGTTCCCTTTGTTGGCTGTGCTTGATTGCTCAGTCATGTCTGACTCTTTGAGACCCTGTGGACTATAGCCCACCAGGCTCCTCTGTCCACGGGGATTCTCCAGGCAAAAATACCTGAGTAGTTGCCATGCCCTCCTCCAGAGGATCTTCCCAACCCAGGATTGGAACTGGGTCTCCTGCATTGCAGGCCAATTCTTTACCATCTGAGCCACCAACCCTAATCCCCTTTGTTAGTCTTCTGTAAATATGATTCCAGTGAGGGATAAGCAGCAGTATAATGAGTATTCTACATCATATGTGATAATGTGTTATGGTGATTGGTTATACCAACAAGAAGGTAAATCAGTACCTTTATATGATGAAGTCAGTGTATCAATCTCAGATTAAACAATGTAAGTCATCTTTAATCAAGTGTGATTATTTTTACTCTTTTAAGTAATCCCAAATGTGTAATTCATAATGGTTGTGAGAAACTAGTAAAAAGAAAATAAATGTGTTACTCTTCTGAATATATATGGAAATTTGGATTCCAATCTTTTTTTTTTTTTCTCTGTTCATCTGTACAACTCTAATGAAACCATTTTGGCCTAGGGAAACTAATGGACTTGGAGTGGCTGAATCTCTACTATTGAATCACAAGTCTTTGCTTAAATATTCAGTTCTAGTTTCATAAACAGGAAATCTTATAGAATCAATGAGCAAGGATGCCTGCAAAGAAAATCAAATCAGAGAACTTCAGTTCGGTTCAGTTCAGTCGCTCAGTCATGTCCGACTCTTTGCGACCCCATGAATCACAGTACGCCAGGCCTCCCTGTCCATCACCAACTCCTGGAGTTCACTCAGACTCACGTCCATTGAGTCCGTGATGCCATCCAGCCACCTCATCCTCTGTCGTCCCCTTCTCCTCCTGCCCCCAATCCCTCCCAGCATCAGGGTCTTTTCCAATGAGTCAGCTCTTCGCATGAGGTGGCCAAAGTACTGGAGCTTCAATTTTAGCATCATTCCTTCCAAAGAAATCCCAGGGTTGATCTCCTTCAAATGGACTGGTTGGATCTCCTTGCAGTCCAAGGGACTCTCAAGAGTCTTCTCCAACACCACAGTTCAAAAGCATCAATTCTGCAGTGCTCAGCATTCTTCNAGATCGCTGGTCCAGGTTCAATGCATGAAACAGGGTGCTCAGGGCTGGTGCACTGGAACGACCCTGAGGGATGGGATGAGGAGGGAGGTGGGAGGGGGTTTCAGGATGGGGAACACATGTACACCCATGGCTGATTCATGTAAATGTATGGCAAAAACCACTACAATATTGTAAAGTAACTATCCTCCAATTAAAACAAATTATTTTTTTTAAAAGAGATAAGGCACAAAAATTATCTCCCATCTACCTGCTTTCTACTTCCAGAAAAGTGTGTCTGAGTTAGAAAATGAACAAGGACCTGATGCTCACCACTCTGCTTGACCTTCTTAGGCAAAGAATCCCCCAAAACCATAGAGATAGCCCCAGAGATGACTTAATACCTGAATGGGGTGGCTTTACTTGACAAAATCACACTATGGCAAATGAATGATGCTTCAGGTAGTATTGGCAAGATGTTAAAGAAAATGGAAGGAAACAGTGCCTGCTGTATTCTGGGCTATCTCCTGACCTGGGATGCTGTCCCATCCCTGGAGGCTGAGCAGGCTTGGGTCCCAGTTGTGAACTCGCGTCGGGTAGACACAGCCTGACAGGGCTTCATTGAACAGTTTTTAAAGTTCTCCTGTGTGCTCCGTCAGGCTGGGACAAGAGTCCTCCATGGAATCAAGACCCCAAGGAAGTTCATGGCAAAATTCAGCTGGCCTTAGTCATTGCTGGAGCTGGGGATTCCAGCCCAAGCCTCCTCCCTGGGAGCGCTGCCTCCTAGCACCTAAGCAGCCTCTGCAGTGTCCTATGGATGCTGAAGGGATTATTCTGCATGGTCCCTTTGTGTGTGAAGCTTTAGGGGGAAAGAGTAGTGAGGCTCAAGCCCTTTCCCGTTTGCCCAGGTAAATTTCAGTCTATATCACAGCCCAGGAAGCCAACTTGCCCTCAGGCTCTGCTGTCCCCCAGGAACCAAAGGTGGACATGAAAACGTGCTTCCGCCTTGTGGACATTTTGTGTAACTACAACTTGATCACTTGCGCACATGCACTTCAATTCACAAGGCCTGGGGTTCCGGAAATGAGAGCTGCCTTCAAGAAATGTCCAATGGCTGGCATCTGCAAAATAAATTCCAAACAAGGCGACGTCCAGGAAGCCAACTGCCAAAGATAAATTGTCCTCACACCCTTCAAGCGGGAAAAAGAATGAAGAACAGACATACCCAAATATCTCTTCTCAAAGAAGATGCTCAGCATCTCTCAAAGCTGCAGCAATGCCAGTCAAAAGGACAGCAGAAAATTAAACACTCACCCGGCCAACATCAGAAGTCTGCAGGCAATATATACAGGAGAGAGTCTGGAGGAAAAGAATCCCCCAAGGCTGTCAATTTTAAAGCACATTGGCTGTAGCCAGTAGAATGATCAGTGTCCGATTGCCTGAAAAACTATGAAGTGAGGCTAAGTATAGGATCTGATATTCCCTCACCTGCATCCTGAGCCTGTATCCTGAGAACACCATCAATTAAAAGGCACATGCACCCCAAAACACCTCCAGCACTGTTTCTTTCCTGTAGCCAATACACACAGTCTGCAAAATTCCCGGTGAGAGATGCAGCCTTCAACAAGATGTCATAAAAAACAGACACTAAAATTAGGGAATCATAACACTGGGAGACACAGCGATGGCCTTGAAAGATTAAAGGGAAAGCAAAGTCACTCAAGAGGAGAAAAATCCTAGCATATGAGGTCTCATCTAGATGAAATGAGAACTTCATACAAGCCAACAAATGAACATATCTTAAAAAGACTGAGAATTCAAACTCAAAAAAACTGTTTCAGAAAAGTAAATAAATTAAGTGCAGGGACTGGAACAAATTGGGGAGTAAGCACTTATTGTGACAGATCTGAACCTGCAATAAATATTCATGGATGATCCTCATTCTACCTTCCATCCACATAGACTCAGAAATCTATAACACTAAGAGATAGTGCACAAAGATTCTTTTCTATGTTACTGCATTCTATTCCCAGAAAAGTGTACTTGAGTTAGAAAATGCACAAGGACATTATGCTCACCACTCTAATTCAAATTCTAAGGTTAAAAAGCTCCCCAAACCATAGAGATACCCCCAAGATGACTTAATACCTGAATCAGGGGGCTGTGCGTGACAAAAATCACACTGTAGGAAATGGACAATGCTGCAGGAAGTATTGGCAAGATGGTAAAAAAAGGAAAGAAAGCAGTGCCTACTGTATTTTGTGAGACCTCCCTGGCTTGGGATGCTATCCCGTCCCTGGAGGCTGAGCAGGCTTGAGTCCCACTGCTGAACCGGGGTGGGATATACACATGTGTGTCCTTCATTAAACATTTTAAAAGTTCTACCGTGTGCTACATCTGGCTAGGACAAGAGTCCCGCATGGCATCAAAACCCCGAGGAATTCCAAGGCAAAATTCAGCTGGCCTCACTCTCTGCTGGTGCTGGGGACCCCAGGTCAAGCCTCCTCCGCCCTGGGAGTGCTGCCTCCTGGCATCTAAGCAGCCTCTGCAGTGTACTGTAGACCTTGAAGGGATTAGCCTGCATGGTCCCTTTGTGAGAAGCTTTAGGTGGAAAAAGTAGTGAGGCTCAAGACCTTTCCTGTTTGCTCAGGCCAATTTCGGACAATTTCACAGCCCAGGAAGGTAACTTGCCCTCAGGCTCTGCTTTCTCCCAGGAACCAAAGGTTCTCATGAAAAAGTGCTTCCACCTTATGGACATTTTTTGTAACTACAACTTGATCGCCCTTGCGCACACACCTCAATTCACAAGGCCTGTTCAGTTCAGTCGCTCAGTCGTGTCCAACTCTTTGCGACCCCATGAATCGCAGCATGTCAAGAAAACAACAGAATGGGAAAGACTAGAGATCTCTTCAAGAAAATTAGAGACACCAAGGGAACATTTCATGCAAAGATGGGCTCAATAAAGGACAGAAATAGTATGGACCTAACAGAAGAAAAAGATATTAAGAAGAGGTGACAAGAATACACAGAAGAACTATACAAAAAAGATCTTCACGACCAAGATAATCACAATGTTGTGATCATTCACCTAGAACCAGACATCCTGGAATGTGAAGTCAAGTGGGCCTTAGAAAGCATCACTATGAACAAAGCTAGTGGAGGTAATGGAATTCCAGTTGAGCTATTTCAAATCTTGAAAGATGGTGCTGTGAAAGTGCTGCACTCAATATGCCAGCAAATTTGGAAAACACAAGGCCTGGGGTTCCGATAATGACAGCTGCCCTCAAGAAATGTCCTGTGGCTGGCACCTGAGAAATAAATTCCCAACACAGCCGATGCACGGGAAGCCTACTGCCAAAGGTAAATTGTCCTCACGCCCTTTAAGAAGAAAAGAGAAAAAAAAAAAGGACACACTCAAACCTCCCCTCTCAAACAGGATATGCTCAATATCCCTCAAAGCTGCAGCAATGCCAGTCAAAGGGACAATAGAAAATTAAACTGCAACACTCACATGGCGAGCCTCAGAAATCTGAAGGTACTATATACAGGAGAGAGTCCGGAGGAAAAGAATCCCCCGAGGCTGTCAGTTTTAAAGCACATTGGCTGCAGCCAGTAAATGATCAGGTCCGATTGGCTGAAAAACTATGAAGTGACGCTAAGTCTAGGATCTGGCATATCTGAACCTTGGCCTATATCCTGAGAACACCATCAGTTAAAATGTACACACACCACGACAAACCTCCAGCACTGCTTCCTTCCTGTAGCCGAGACAGACAGTCTGAAAAATCCCCAGTGAGAGATTAAACCTTAAACAAGATGTGGTACATACATCCAATAGACTATTTCTCACTCATAAAAAACAGACACTAAAATTAGGGAATTATAACATGGAGACACAGCGAGGGACCTTGAAGGTTCATAGGGAAAGCAAAGACAATCAGGAGGAGAAAAATCCTGGGATATGAGGTCTCATCTAGGTCAAGTGAGAACTTCATGCAAGTCAACAAATGAACATATCTGAAAAAGACTCAGAGAATTCAAACTCAAAAAAACTGTTTTGGGAAAATAAATAAAGTGCAGAGACGAGCGAATTAGGGGGTAAGCAGCGACAGGCGCAACAGATCTGTACCTGTAATAAATCATCTGTGGTTTATCCTCATTCTTCCTACCCTCCATCCATATAGACTCAGAAATCTAGAGCACCAAGAGTAAATCCAGGGAAATTCTTTTCTATGTTGCTGCATTCTATTCCCAGAAAAGTGTATTTGAATTAGAAAATGCACGAGGATGTGATGCTCACCCCCTAATCAAAATTCAAAGGCAAAAGCCCCCACAAACCATAGAGATATCCCAAAGATGACTTAATACCTGAATCAGGCGTCTGTGTGGTGACCAAAATCACACTATGGCAAATGGACGATGCTGCAGGGAGGACTGACAAGATGTTAACAACAACAAAAAAAAGCCGGAAGGAAAGCAGTGCCTATGTATTCTGTGAGACCTCCCTAACTGGGTTGCTATCCCACCCTTGGAGGCTGAGCAGGCTTGAGTCCCACTGCAGAACCGGGCTGAGGTATACACAGCCTGGCAGGGTGCCCTTCATTAAACACTTTTAAAAGTTCTACTGTGTGCTACGTCCGGCTGGGCAAGAGTCCCGTGTGGCATCAAAACCCTGAGGAATTTCAAGGAAAATTCACCTGGCCACAATCTCTGCTGGTGCTGGGGATCTCAGCTCAAACTTCCTCCCTCCTGGGAGTGCCGCCTTCTGGCGCCTAGGCACCCTCAACAGTGTACAGTAGACCCTGAAGGGATTAGTCTGCATGGTCCCTTTGTGACAAGCTTTAGGGGGGAAAAGTAGTGAGGCTCAAGCCCTTTCCTGTTTGCTCATGCAAATTTCACTCAATTTCACAGCCAGGAAGCGAACTTGCCCTCAGGCTCCACTGGACCCCAGGAAACAAGGGTGGGCATGGGAAAGTGCTGCCGCCTTGTGGACATTTTCTGTAACTACAACTTGAGCACCCTTGTTCACAGGAACCTCAATTCACAAGGCCTAGTGTTCTTGCCTGGAGAATCCCAGGGATGGGGGAGCCTGGTGGGCTGCTGTCTATGGGGTCACACTGAGTCGGACACGACTGAAGCGACTTAGCAGCAGCAGCAGGGTTCTGTTAATGACAGCTGCCCTCCAGAAATGTCCTGTGGCCGTCACCGGAGAAACAAGTTCCAAACACAGCCGACATTCAGGAAGCCAGTCGCCAAAGGTGTCCTCACAGTATAACTGGGGAAAAATAAATAAAGAAGAACAGACACACCCACACCTCCCCCTCTCAAACCAGATCCTCAGGATCCTTCAAGCTGCAGGAATGCCTGTCAAAAGGACAAAAGAAAATTATATCGCAACACTCACATGGCCAACCAAGGAAGTCTACAGGCAATAAATACAGAAGAGGCTGGAGGCAAAGAATCCCCCAAGGCTTTGGTGGCGATGCACATTGGCAGCAGCCACTAGAATGGACAGTCTCCGAATGCCTGACAAACTGTGAAGTCAGGCTAAGTCTGGGATCTGACATTCCTGCACCCTGTCCTATATCCTGAGAACACCATCGATTAAAATGCACACGCACCCCAACAAACCGCCAGCACTGCTGCCTTCCTGTAGCCAAGACAGGGATCTGCAAAACCCCCGGCGAGAGATTAAGCCTTAAACAAGATGTCATACTTACATCCGGTACACTATTTCTCACTCCTAAAAACTGACTCTGAAAGTATGAAATTATAATACTGGGAGGCACAGGGATGGATCTTGAAGGATTGCAGGCAAACAGAAGTCAGGCAGGCAGAGGAAGATCCTGGTATATGAGGTCTCATTTAGGCCAAGTGAGAGCAGATGTACAAGGCCACACACTGACATCTCAGAAAGAGACTCAGAATTCAAAGTCAAACAAAAGCTTCCAGAAAAATAAATAAATAAAGTGAAGGGCAGGGTCTAACTAGGGGTAAGTACCTAAAGCGACAACAAATCTGTACCTGTAATAAACCATCCACATGCATTCTCCTTGTTCATCCTTCCACCCAGGCAGACAGATAAACATGTAGCCTTAAGAGATAAGCCACCAAAAATTATCTCCCATCTACCTGGTTTCTATTCCCAGAAAAAGTATATCTGAGTTAGAAAATGCTTGAGGATGTGATGCTCACCACTCTGCTCGAACTTCTTAGGCAAAATGTCCCCAGAAAGCATGCCATTTCCTTCTCCAGGGGATCTTCCCAACCCAGAGATCGAACCCAGGTCTCCCGCATTGGAGGCAGACACTTTAACCTCTGAGCCACCAGGGAAGCCCCTAGAGATACCCTGGAGATGACTTAATACCTGAATGGGGTGGCTGTGCTTGACAAAATCACACTATGGCAAATGGACGATGCTGCAGGTAGTATTGGAAAGATGTTAATGAAAATGGAAGGAAAACAGTGCCTACTGTATTCTGGGCTACATCCATGACTTGAGATGCTATCCCATCCCTGGAGGCTGAGCAGGTGTGGGTCCCAATTGTGAACTTGTGTGGGGTGGACACAGCCTGGCAAGGTACCCTTCATTGAACAGTTTTTAAAGGTTTCTTGTATGCTCCATCTGGCTGGGACAATAGTCCCACATAGAATCAAGGACCTGAGGAATTCCAAGGCGAAATTCAGCTGCTTCAATCTCTGCTGGAGCTGGGGATTCCAGCCCAAGCCTTCTCCTCCTGGGAGTGCTGCCTCCTAACACCTAAGCAGCCTCTGCAGTGTACTATGGATACTGACGGGATTACTTTGCATGGTCCCTTTGTGTGTGAAGCTTTAGGGGGAAAGAGTAGTGAAGCTCAAGACCTTTCCACTTTTTTCAGGCAAATTTCACTGTTTCACAGTCCAGGAAGCCTTCTGACTCTGCTTTCCCCCAGGAAGTAAAGGTTCTCATGAAAAAGTGCTGCCGCCTTGTGGACATTTTCTGTAACTACAACTTGATCGCCCTTGAGCACACGCACCTCAATTCACAAGGCCTGGGGTTCCGATGACAGCTGCCCTCAAGAATGTCCTGTGGCTGGCACCTGAGAAATAAATTCCTAACACAGCCGACGTTCAGGAAGCCTACCGCCAAAGGTAAATTGTCTTCACACCCTTTAAGGAGAAGTGAAAAAAAAAAAAAAGACACACCCAAACCTCCCCTCTCAAACCAGATGCTTAGCATCCTCAAAGCTGCAGGAATGCCAGTCAAAAGGACAATAGAAAATTAAATAGAAACACTCACATGGCCAACCTCAGAAGTCCGAAGGTAATATATACAGGAGAGAGTCTGGAGGAAAAAGGATGCCCTAAGGCTGTCAGTTTTAAAGCACATTGGCTGCAGCCAGTAGAATGGACCGTCTCCAAATGCCTGAAAAACTGAAGTGAGGCTAAGTCTAGGATCTGACATTCCCGCACCTTAGCCTGTATCCTGAGAACACCATTGAGTAAAAGGCACATGCACCCCAACATACCTCCAGCACTGCTTCCTTCCAGGAGCCAAGACATGCAGCCTGTAAATCCCCGGTGAGAGATTAAACCTTAAACAAGATGTGGCACATACATCTGGTAGACAATTTCTCACTCATAAAATATAGACACAAAAATTAGGGAATTGTAACACTGAGAGACACAGGGAGGGACCTTGAAGGATCATAGGGAAAGTGATCAGTCAGGAGAGAAAAATCCTGGGATATGAGGTCTCATCCAGGTCACATGAGAACTTCACACAAGTCAGCAAATGAACATATCTGCAAAAAACTGTGAGAATTCAAACTCACGAAAATCTGTTTTAGAAAAATAAAATGCAGGCACTGGAATAAATTAGGGGGTAAGTACCAAAATGGACAAGAAATCTGTATAGGTAATAAATCATCCATGGATTTCCTCATTCTTCCTACCTTCCATCCACATAAACTCAAAAATCTATAGCACTAAGTGATAATCCACAAAAATTCTTTTCTATCTTCCTGCATTCTATTCCCCAAAATGTGTATCTGAGTCAGAAAATGCACACGGACGTGTTGCTCACCTCTCTAATAGAATTTCTAAGGCAAAAAGCCCCCTAAAACCAGAGACCCCAAAAAAGACTAAACCCCTGAATCAGGTGGCTATGTGGTGACAAAAATTAAACAATGGCAAATAGACAGTGCTGACAGTAGTATTGGCAAGATGGGGAAAAAAAAAAAAAAACCCCACAAGAAAGCAGTGCCTACTATGTGGATGGAAGGTAGGGAAAAGTGCTGCCGCCTTGTGGACATTTTCTGTAACTACAACTTGATCACCCTTGCTTGCTATTTGCTTCTCCAATGAATGAAAGTGAAAAGTGAAAGTGAAGTTGCTCAGTCATGTCCGACTCTTAGCGACCCCATGGAGTGCAGCCTACCAGGCTCCTCCATCCATGGGATTTTCCAGGAAAGAGTACTGGAGGGGGTGCTGTTGCCTTCTCCACCCTTGCTTACAGACACCCCTATTCACAAGCCCGGGAGTTCCGATAATGACAGCTATCCTCAAGAAATGTCCTATGACCGGCACTTGAGAAATAAATTCCCAACATAGCTGACATTCAGGAAGCCAACTGCCAAAGGTAAATTGTCCCCACACCCTTTAAGGCGGGGGAGGAAGTACAGGCACACCCAAAACTCCCCTCTCAAACAAGTCCCTCAAAGCTGCATGACAATCAAAAGGAGAATAGAAAATTACTGGCAACACTTAACAGGCCAGCGACAGAAGTCTACCCGCAATAAATAAAGGAGAGAGTCTGGAGGAAAAAGAATCATCCAAGGCTGTTGGTGGCAATGCACAGTGGCAGCAGCCAGTAGAATGGACAGTCTCGAAAAGCCTGAAAACCTATGAAGTCAGGATAAGTCTAGGATCTGACAGTCCCACACCTTGGCTTACAGTCTGAGAACACCATTGATGAAAAGGCACTCGCACCCCAACAAACCTCCAGCGTGACTTTGTTCCACTAGCCAAGACACGCAGTTCAGTTCAGTCGCGCAGTCGTGTCCGACTCTTTGCGACCCCATGAATCGCAGCACGCCAGGCCTCCCTGTCCATCACCAACTCCCGGAGTTCACTCAGACTCACGTCCATTGAGTCTGTGATGCCATCCAGCCATCTCATCCTCGGTCGTCCCCTTCTCCTCCTGCCCCCAATCCCTCCCAGCATCAGGGTCTTTTCCAATGATTCAACTCTTCGCATAAGGTGCCCAAAGTACTGGAGCTTCAGCTTTAGCATCATTCCTTCCAAAGAAATCCCAGGGTTGATCTCCCTCAGAATGGACTGGTTGGATCTCCTTGCAGTCCAAGGGACTCTCAAGAGTCTTCTCCAACACCACAGTTCAAAAGCATCAATTCTTCGACGCTCAGCCTTCTTCACAGTCCAACTCTCACATCCATACATGACCACAGGAAAAACCATAGCCTTGACTAGATGGACCTTAGTCGGCAAAGTAATGTCTCTGCTTTTGAATATACTATCTAGGTTGGTCATAACTTTTCTTCCAAGGAGTATCTCCAAGAGAGAGTAAAGCTTGAACAAGATGTAGCACATTTATTTGCTAGACTATTTCTCAGTCATTAAGATTTGTCCCCGGAATGAGGGAATTACGACACTGGGAGCCACAGGCATGGAGCTTGAAGGATCACACACAAAGGGAATTCAGTCAGAAAGAGGAGGAGGATGGTGTGTGAGGTCTCATCCAGGTCAAATGAAAATAGAATACAAGTCCGCAAATTGATAACCCAGCAAGAAACTCTGAGAATTCAAAGTGAAACAAATGGTTTTGGAAAATAAATAACTAAAGTGAAGGGCCTGGAATGAGTTAGGAGTTCGTTACCTAAAGTGGCAACGAATCTGCACCTGTAATGAATAATCCCTGGAGCCTGAACAGGCTTGACTCCCATTGTGAACTGTAGTGGGATTGAGACAGCCTGGCAGGGTGGCCTTCACTGAGCCCTTTTCAAACCTCTACTGTCTGTTTCACTCTTTGGGACCAGATCAGAGCTGGATCAAGTCCTTGAGGATCTTGGAGGCAGTAGTCACCTTGCTTCCACTTTTCCTATTGCTGGTGTTCCCAGCTCAAGTCTCCTTACTCACACTGTAGCCTCCTAGGCACCTTAGACCGCTCAGCTGGGTGCTATGGCCCCCAAAGGGATTAGTCTAGTTAAGGTTAAGGGTGTGAAGCTTTAGAAGGAGGAAGTACTGGGACACAAGCCCTTTCGTGTTTGCTCAGGCACATTTCACTCTATTTCACAGCCCAGGAAGCCAACTTTTTCTACGGCTCAGTTGGCCACAGGAAACAAAGGTGAGCTTTGAAAAGTGCTGCCGCCTTGTGGACATTTCCTGTAACTACAACTTGATCACTCTTGCTCTTAGGCGCATCAATTCACAAGGCCTCCGTTCCGTTCACTCGCTCAGTCGTGTCTGACTCTTTGCGACCCCATGAATCGCAGCACGCCAGGCCTCCCTGTCCATCACCAACTCCCGGAGTTCACTCAGACTCACGTCCATTGAGTCCGTGATGCCATCCAGCCATCTCATCCTCTGTCATCCCCTTCTCCTCCTGCCCCCAATCCCTCCCAGCATTAGGGTCTTTTCCAATGAGTCAACTCTTAGCATGAGGTGGCCAAAGTACTGGAGCTTCAGTTTTAGCATCATTCCTTCCAAAGAAATCCCAGGGCCAATCTCCTTCCCAGAATGGTCTGGTTGGATCTCTTTGCAGTCCAAGGGACTCTCAAGAGTCTTCTCCAACACCACAGTTCAAAAGCATCAATTCTTCGGCACTCAGCCTTCTTCACAGTCCAACTCTCACATCCATACATGACCACAAGAAAAACCATAGCCTTGACTAGACGGACCTTAGTCGGCAAAGTAATGTCTCTGCTTTTGAATATACTATCTAGGTTGGTCATAACTTTTCTTCCAAGGAGTAAGAGTCTTTTCCAATGAGTCAGCTCTTCGCATGAGGTGGCCAAAGTACTGGAGCTTCAATTTTAGCATCATTCCTTCCAAAGAAATCCCAGGGTTGATCTCCTTCAGAATGGACTGGTTGGATCTCCTTGCAGTCCAAGGGACTCTCAAGGGTCTTCTCCAACACCACAGTTCAAAAGCATCAATTCTTCGGCGCTCAGCCTTCTTCACAGTCCAACTCTCACATCCATACATGACCACAGGAAAAACCATAGCCTTGACTAGACGGACCTTAGTCGGCAAAGTAATGTCTCTGCTTTTGAATATACTATCTAGGTTGGTCATAGCTTTTCTTCCAAGGAGTAAGTGTCTTTTAATTTCATGGCTGCAGTCACCATCTGCAGTGATTTTGGAGCCCCAAAAAATGAAGTCTGACACTGTTTCCACTGTTTCCCCATCTACTTCCCATGAAGTGATGGGACCAGATGCCATGATCTTCGTTTTCTGAATGTTGAGCTTTAAGCCAACTTTTTCACTCTCCTCTTTCACTTTCAACAAGAGGCTTTTTAGCTCCTCTTCACTTTCTGCCATAAGTGTGGTGTCATCTGCATATCTGAGAACTTACTCAGGTTCAAATACACAAATAACCAAACAGTGATAAATTTAGTGATAAATGATATTTTCTGATATCTTCTCCTACATTTTTTTTTTTTACTTTGAAGCTTAAATCATGTGGCCGGTTGGTTTGGTTACAAGTATCATGAAAAATTTCCTTCGTCTCTGCATTCTCCCATTGTGTATGTGGTGTGTGACATGTAAAATACCTTTTCTATTTGAGCTGCTATAACAGAAAAAACAAAGACTGGGTGGCTCAAAAATAACAGAAACTTACTTCTTACAGTTCTGGAGTCTGGAAGTCTGAGAGCAGGGGGCCAGCCTGGTCTAATTCTTGTAAGGGCCTCTTGCAGCTTGTTGACAGCTGACTGCTTATATCTGCATGTGCCAGAATGCAGAGAGAGGAAGCAAGAGCTTTGTGAATTTTCTATAGGCTCCTCCCTCATGACCTCATCAAATCCTAATTACTTCCCAAAGGCCCACCTCTTGGAGCAATCACATTCAGAGGGTAGGGTTTCAACCAAAGAGCAGAGAGACAAAAATATTCAATCCATAGCAAGGAGTTTGGAGCTTAGAATAAATCAAAACCAGCTTCTAATTAATGTAATATCAGGAATTATTTATTCTTTTATTACATCATGACCATGAGACCAAAAAGAGAAATATATACCTTAGGAAAAAATAGGGATACCTGCAATTAAGGGCTTCAGTGGTAAAGAATCTGCCTGCTAATGCAGGAGACTTGGGTTCAGTCCTGGGTTGGGAATATTCCCTGGAGAAGAAAATGGCAATCCTCTCCAATATTCTTGCCTGGGAAATCCCATGGACAGAGGGGTCTGGCAGGCTACCGTACACAGGATCTCAAAGAATTGGATACAACTCAGTGACTAAACAACAACAACAGCCTGCAATTGAATAACTTAAAATGCTATTTATTCAAGACACATTTGCTGAGAAGATACGGAGGTGATTGATACGATATTTCTGCCCTCTCTGGTTAATACTGGTTCATTTTAATTTCTACTTATATTAGCTTTCTTGATGATGCCCTTCTCAGTTGATGACTCTGAAGATAAGCAGATTTTCCATGACTGTCTAAGGTGTCCCAACGACAGCTTTATTCTCTGTTATATGTCTGCATGAAGAGACAGAGCTTTATTCTTTTCTCGACATTTATGGCCTCCATGTACCTGTACTCCACGAAAGGTTACCTAAATCAAATTTATTCCAAATGGCCAACATTTAACATTAAAAGTGTGAAAGGCAAAGTAAGGTTCTCTATAGGTCAGCACTGAATTGACTGACTGAATTATAACCAGGGAGTGATGAATTACGCATTCCCTTTTAATTTCAAATACTGGCTAACAGATGTATTGATTCTAATACTCACTCTGTTGTTGAGTAAAATTACTGCCATTACTTACCTTTTGATTTTGATCAAAATATTTTCAAAGTCATTTGTAACTCCATTGTTACAATTCCTCAATTCATGTTAATATATGCTTTGGAAGGTATTCCATTGTTCAGGTAATTTTTGCACAATTAGGCACAAAGACAAGGTCATTACCTACTTAAAAAAAATTATCAAAAATTTCCAGTGGAGAAATTCAGACTGAAAAATAAACCTTGTTAGATATCTTGGAGTTGAACACAAGGATTGAAACTAAGAGAAGAGCTCAGGATGTTTTTGTAACTTAGTGTTGGATTTTGTATCCATATGGACAAGCTCCTTCAACAAGCTACTTTCACTTGCGTCCTGACATCAAGGGCAGACACGTGCCACCTGCATCATTTGGTATCTGTTTACCCTGGTTCTTTACAAAGTATAATCACTCACCACAAAACATCTTAGTAAATCTGAAACAGAAGATAAATCAAGAAGGAAAGAAAGAAGATACACTGTCAGGGGTAATCTGTATTTTCTATAATTTGGCATATTTAACTCTGTACCTGTTGGCAGCAAGTCATAAAAGTAACTGCAAAAATTACATAGATTTTATCAGAAAGAAAGAACCATACCTCAAACAATAAATATTTTTTGATGGCATTAAAATCTTCCGCTTCTTGCTTGTGTCTCAAGATGGAGAATGGGGCACTATTCTCAACAACGCTTATGACATCACATTTAGAAATGGATGTTTTAATGCTAAGGACATAAAATTAAATCCAGTGAAGTCTCTTCTCTACTATGATGCAGATATAGAGGCTTCTGATTATCCTTGTCTAGACTGATTTGCTTCCGCTTCCCATCTGTCTTCCCGTAAACTGGTCAGTACGTCACTCCAGTTACCGTTACTGATTCACTGGTCCTACACACCCCGTTCCATAAAAACATATCCCTAAATTTATGTTTCAGTTTTCATTTCCTGATCAGCTGAAACCTGCTGTCTTCACTACTTTAACAGAAATGCTGGATTTAAATTTTGCCATTTTTATGCCCAGATCAACTGAAAATTGTTTAGCTCTTACCTCATGGACACTCTCTGCTACGTTATATACTGGACCAGTTAATTACTCACTCCCAGAACTCTGTCTTCCCTGATTTCCAGGACACCTTGCTTATTTATTCTTCACATGCTACTGTCTCCAGTCCTCCTGGGTCTCCATTATGAGCATTCTGATGTCTCCTTTTCAGTGTCCAATCAACTATCCAGTCCAAGACCTCCTGATTGTTTATCTCTTAAAATGTTCTATAATACAATGTTTTTCTCCATCTTTACTATATTTACCCTGAATTTTGGCTGTCATGTCTGTTAGTCATAAAATCAGAGTTTATTCCCATCTATAGTTAACTTCCAGTTTTCTTTAGATTCTTATTTTTTTTTTCTTCCAGACCACTTACCTTCTATTCTACTCAAACTGCAAAGCTAACTGTGTTATACCCTGCTTGACATTTTAAAGTGTGCCAGCCCCCAGCTATTTGGACTTTTCTTTGTACACAGTGTTGCTTCCTGCCAGCCTGCTGCAGCCCTTTGGGACGTCTGTCCTGCTTGCAGGCTTCTTTGGCTCACCTTTTGAGAGTAGACATGTGCTCTCCTGTTCTGACTGCATTTATCATGTATTTTAATATAGCTTATTTGTGTTTCTGCTTTCCTTATAATTTGAGAATAAGTCCATGCACAGCTTAATACATGTTTAATAAATGACTGAATAAAGGAATTACGAATGCATTTAAGAGAATTCAAAATGTATAGTAAAGTAACTGAGGAGAGTAGTTTTCTTCGTAAACACTCTTCAGACTTTTTAGAAACTGGATAGCCAATGGCTTCAAAGTATATTGAGGTCCCAAAGAGAGAACTTTTAAGTAAGTTAACATTAAGATTTTTACCTTAATCGCCATACAATAAGATTTATTATGACCTCCTTATAACGAATTGATATGAAAAAATCAATTTTATTGTAGTGAATGAGTCAGTCACATGGTTTAGTAAACCTTAGGTATATTTGGGCATTTAGTATTCTTGCCTGGAGAATCCCATGGACAGAGGAGCCTGGCGGGCTACAGTCCATGGGTCGCAAAGGGTCGGACACGACTGAGCGACTTCACTTCACTTCACTTAAACTGTACATATACTAGTTTTCTACCTATGCCATCTCCTGTCTTAACCAACTGCCATTTTAACAGTTCCTGCCTCCGGCTGTCCTAATTTCCCGATAAAATCCCTAAGAAGTAGCTGGAAAATAGAAGTTGAAGATCATAGTGAGACATAGAAGTAGAACTACTTTGATTGGTTGTGTGGCAGGAATTTCATTCCTTATAAGGCAGTGATATTAGATTTATAGAAACAAATGGGGACCGCACATGAGGTTTCTGCCAGAACAGGCCTGGTGTGGGCACCAGGAAGTGGAAGACAGTTTATGTTTCTTTTCCTGTCCCTTAGTTCAGAAAGGATTGGCCTGTACCAGCCATAAAGGCAGACAGGCATTCACCTGGTGGATGCTGGCATTTCAAAGTAGCCAGAGTAATGTCTCCAGCCCTCCAGGAGCACCTTCTTCCAACTCCTGTTCAGAGAGCATATCATGACTGGAAGTAAATGGAGGTGGGGTATCATCTTAGGATGCAGAGGACCTGTAAACAGACAGCCTTTGACTGCAGTGGGAGCTGGAGGAATTTGCATCTCCTGAAACACTGTACCATTGCCATTTCTCATGGGCTCCATTCCTTAATACTGTCATGGGGCTGGGGACTGAGTACAGATGGAAAAAAATTTGTTTTAGATGCAACAACTAGTAAATAACAATAGAATTGTGTAAAAAAAATGTAACTCATGACATTACGTGCAGCATAGAGAACTGACTGTGCCTCAAACAGCAGTGGGTCCTCCCCAACCTGACCTCTGAACTATATCCTCAAAAATTCCTATCAGTACAAGCTCAACTGCTATTCCTTCTGCTAACTTCCTTAATTGTAATCATGGCATCATAATATTATAGTCATTCTGACTTAGAGTTCTCAGCTTCTATTGTCTTCCCCCCATCTAGTTACTGGTCACCTCCTTCCCAAATTCTGGTTTATACCTGACTGATTTTCCCCATGGCAACACCACAGTCCAAATCCTATTACCTCTGAATAAAATCAGTGAATTAGATTCCAAAAGGGTATTTCTGATCCAGCATACATTTTTTTTGTTCAAGTCATTCTAAATCTGGCATGACCATATTAGCTGTAGTAAATAAAGCACAATTCTGATCAGGTCACTCTGCTCATGCTTTTCAATATTTCACTGTGAATCTTGAGAGGTCTTAAATTACTAGCCAGACAAGGCTCAACTGTATTTTCTATCTTCTGATCCTTTTGTTCTATTAAAAAAAGAGCCGTGACTTATGAAGTAGCCCTATGAATACAGTGAAAATAAAAAATCCACATAAATGATAGAGATGCTGATTTTCCAGTGTTTTTCAGATTTTTAGACTCAGCACCATTTGGACAAAATAAATAGCCTCTGGATTGCTTATGCCAGACATTCACCATCAAGAAAAAGAATTTTGATACATGAGAGTTCAAAAAGACAAATATTGTGTATCCTATAACTCTTTAGACTACTCCTCTGTAATATTGGGGACATCCTAATGAGTATAAATTTACAATACATCACACTATAAGAAGCAATAATAATGAAAGCTGTCAGGGTTCTCTGAAATTGAGGTTGAAATACTACTCACATCAAGAGCGTTGCTGATTCCATTACAAATGAGGGAACATCTCAGAGGTCTTTTATGTAGTAAAATTCCCTCCCTAGAGAAGATAAAGACATGTATAAATGCTGTGCAGTTGAAAAAGGACATATTGCTGGGGATGGGCAGTTTAAAAAGTTACACAGTTTGTTAGTGTGTGTTAAATATTAATTCTGGAATCTCCTGGTCTTAAAGTACTCAAAATTAAACCTTCTAAGATCAAAAATTTTGTTTAGTCAGATACACCTAATGAAAATATGTGACCCTTCTGGTTTTTCCCCCCAAATTCCATTCATCCTTCAAAATGTTTCCCTTTTAAAACCTTTCTGACTATTCTGAGCTGAAGTCCTTCATCAGCACCCTAGACTTTGGCTTAAATATTCACTGAATCATGAACTATGGATCTTCTGTGAGATGCTATTACTCTGTTTTTCTTTTAAACTGTACATTTCCTATGCATATGTTTGCATATTTATCAATCTGTCTCTCTATACACGGAATATGCCCCTCCCCACACCATGAAATCAGTGAAAAATAATGAAGGATGAGGAAGGACACAGAGAAAGAAATCACAAGTGTGCCTGGAGCTGGCCCTTGGTGGCCTCACAGCATTGCAGGTGTGAATTCAGGAGGGCACGTGCAGTAACAGCACCCCTACACCTCAGGATGAACTCTCGAGCATTGTTGGAGAGAGTTTAAGGAATGGAACGGTTTGACCCTCCTAGTTCTTGTGATCATCATACTGCTCAGCAGATAAAACTATGTATGAGTCTTTAACAGTTAAGACTAATAGAACAAGCTCTCTAGCAACCTATAATCAGCATCAAGATTGTTTTGCAAATCTATCAAGCTTTTTCCAACTTCCTTTCACAAGCTAATCAGAATGACCTGCACGCCTGGATCAATGGTAGAAGCCTAATATCAGTGCTCACATGGAGTGGAGGAATAGTCTTTTATGCTCCTACTCCAGATGGGACTCCAGAAGCTCTTCACATGCCAGCTTGTGCATTTAGTAGAATTTCCATATTCAGCTACATCTGAAAGGAACCTCTTCCTCTCAAGGTAATGATTCCCTTTGATGAGGACTTTTCTGAAGATACTTTCCTGGAAGATGTGAAAGCCTGCCTTGAATCAACTTAAAGACATAATTGAGTAGGAATGAAGATCATTCACCCCATCACTTGGAAAATAAGTATTTCTCAACATAAAAGGGTAATTAAACTTGATGCCTTCAGTACTTTAGCAATTACTATACTGTTTAGCCTTGTAGTTTTAATACAAGTTTCATTTCCCACTTACTCTGTAATTAACCATTTAATTATTTTAATTAATCACTAAAGAGACATTTACTTGTGCTAAGTCAGGTATTGTGCTAGGTGGATGGTCAATTTAAAAGATTCATATTCTTTAAAGCAGAAAATGTGTAGGTATGTACAGCACATATATATGCTTTCTTCTTTTTCCCATTCATGCCATTAGCTAGTTACATGAAATGTACAAAATAGATCTCTCTCACACACACATACACATACAAACTTCTCTTAGAATCATTTTCTTTCATCTTCTCTATTTAATCTCATGTCATTTTACTCGTCCACCGAGACTGTATCTTTCATCCTACTGAGAGAAACAAGTACTTTATAACAATTACTTCTTGCTCCTACATTCAATGATTTATGGATATATACTTTCCTTCTTAAACTTTAAGATACAGTACTTGATGTCCTTTTCCTCTTCAACCCCAAATGTGTGGAAGAATACATAAACTTGGTGTTTGTTGGTAAGGTGAGTTGATTTCCACTTTCAGTATGTAAGGTACACCCAAGTTAGGTATATGGGTAGGCTTCTGGGTGTAGTTCTTATATCAAAGATAAGTATTTAGTGCAACCCTGAAGAACTGAGATGAATTCATCTCTTATTGCTTGTTGCCTCTATCCATATAAAGATTTAAAATACTCTATCTAGAACATATTATTCTGATCACAAATCTAACTGTAAAGCTTTACATGTAGAGAATATACTGGTCTCCACCCTACCTTTCAACTCCTTCTATGGTAGAATAATACCCCCACCTCCCACCCAAATATGTTCATGTCCCAATCCTTGGAGCCTGGTCATGAGTTACCTTCCATGGCAAATAGGACTTGGCAGATGTGATCTAGGTTATAGACCCTGAGGTGGAGAGGTTGCCTTGTTTAGCCAGATAGACTCAAAGTCATCCCATGAGTTCTTTAAAGTGAAGACCTTTTCCAGGCGGTAGCCTGAGAATGATGGGACAAATAAAGAGGAGGCAAGAGTGGTTAAAGTCTTGAGGATTCTGTCTGCTGTTGTTTTGAAGATGGAAGAAGGTGGCCAGGAGTCAAGACATGCACTCCACCTTCAGAAGATGGAAAACGATCTTCCCTAGGGCCCCCAGAACAGAAAGCAGTTCTTCTAACACCTTGGTTTTAGCCCAGTGAGACTCATACCAGACTACTGACCTAAAGAAGTCTAAGATAATAAATTTGTCCTATTTTAAGGCATAAAGTTTGTGGTAATTGTGCATGAAAGCAATTTAGAAAATTAATATACCATTCAAAATAGTGTTCAGAGTTAAAGTTTCTGAATGCATATATAAAGCTAGGAAGAAAGGAAATTGCAGTACTCTGCTACCCCTTACCCAAATGCTATCTCTATGCTTAGGAAGAGCTACTTCCAGTTTCTCATTAGTCCAGAGTTTCGGCCTCAGAAACAGAGAAAAAGTCTATTTAGAAAAAGTTAAAGTGATAATATCACTATTGCCTCATATACTTTTTTTCTTAATGAAAGCATAAAGCACCTACATTGAGAAGTTAACATCTGATTTGGCAAGTTCATAGCCAGAGGCTAACTCTGATAGAATTGAGGGCTCCAGATTACAGGACAGGAGTTATTATATCTTAATCAGAGGATTGATCACTATAGAAAGCCAGCTGAGTTCTTCTCCCACCTCCAGTGGTGTAGCCTATGACTGTCAACTGACCTGAGATTCCTTCCATATCCTCATTTGTTAACTCAAAGAATTGTATGTAATATCCTTTTAAGACACTTCCAAATCTGTATGCCAATAACTCCAATAATTCATTAATTATCTCAATGTTTGCTGCTGTTGCTGCTGCTAAGTCGCTTCAGTCATGTCCAACCCTGTGCAACCCCACAGACGGCAGCCCACCAAGCTCCCCCGTCCCTGGGATTCTCCAGGCAAGAACACCGGAGTGGGTTGCCATTTCCTCCTCCAATGCGTGAAAGTGAAAAGTGAAAGTGAAGTTGCTCAGTTGTGTCCGACTCTTAGCGACCCCATGGACCGCAGCCCACCAGGCTCCTCCATCCATGGGATTTTCCAGGCAAGAGTATCTCAATGTTTATGCACTGAGAAATTATTATTTACCAGGGTTGGAAAAACAACAAAGGTGCTCTCGGAACAAACAAAAAGGTAGACTATTGGAACTCCCAAGTTTAGTTTGAGATTGTACTATAGGAACTAAAAGTGAAGAGGTGGTTGTATTTAAGATGGTTGGAGGAAGTGAAAGAAACCCTCCAATGAAAAGAGGATTATCATAATGAAGCAACTGTAGAGAGAACTACTCAGCCTTGGAAACATTAGGGGGAAGGAAAACTAAGCCCAGAAGTTCTGAAATGAAACCGTCTGTCAGATTCTAGGAACCAATGGTTGTTTGGGTAGAGGATTCGGAACCAGGAAAAGATACTGAGAGAGTATGACAAGCAGTGAGAGAGAAGGGAATCTGATTTCAGGAGAGAGAGAAAAAAATATGAAATATTTCCTTCAGAAAGTGAGCAATAATGACATTATCCGGCAGTGTTGTCACACAGCAGTGTCGAGTGGGAAGTCTGTGATCATAAAGTGGAACTAGTTATCCCATTTTGTGATTTTTCATAAATAAAAATTCACTGAGAAAGAGTGGATAACTGGCTTCAACAAATTCAGCTTCTGTTTGTTAGTATGAAAGAGTGGACAGGAGAGCCCTTGGGACATAGTAAATCACTTGATAGACAATGAAATATAAGCTGAAAAGGTAGGAAATGAATATAGGAGAAGGCTGATAAATGGGGAAAAGGGAACAGAGTCAGTGCAATCGAACCTTTCATGGGTTACAATTGTTTAGTAATAGAGGTACTAGAATAAGTGATCTGGAGGGGGAAATACATTATGGAGAATGGGATGTTTGAAATCCAGATGTCAGATGTGCTACTGTTTCAGGTTATGAAAAAAGGTCAAGTTGAGGCCCAAGTTGGCTGAGTAAGATGACATGAATTTCACCTTTTCTTACAAACATATCAAAAACGTGTCTCATAGAAGACTAATTGGAAACTGGCAGAACTGTACAACCAAGGATGCAAGAAAGGTTCCCACATCACTGGGCAGGATTGGAGGAAAGCACTGGGTTGGGACCTATGCCCCTAGAAGGGGGCTAAGAAAAAGGAAAACCACGTGGGCAGACACTCACCCTGGGCAGCGAGCAGGTCGAGCCACAGACTGAAGATCCCAGGCCGGGGGTCTGTGCATAGGAGACAAGCCCACTTGGCTACTTAGGAAACTGCTGAGACAGAAAGGCTGGAGAAGCCTAGATTCTACTTGTGCACAGGACCCGGCATGCGTTTGGCATCAGCAGTGAAGAGAGGTGGATACCTCCTCACAGAGCTCCTGAATCTGAGCTGAGCGAGCCCTTCCACTCACTCCATGCCGTGGCTTGGCACTGGATTCAGGGCAGTCAGTTCTTGGCAAAAGACTCAATGTAGGACACAGCGATGGCTCAGGGACCTGGGGGGTGGTCCAGATCAGGTAGCACGTTCCATTGTGGGAACTTACCGCAGACAGTGTCACAGCAGCAGCCACTGCGGTTCCTGCAACCACAATGCCACGACCCCTAATGCTAGCCGAAGGGATGCCCTGGCCCTGCCCACTCCACACCACCACCTCGCTCTAGAGGTAGGATGACCACAACCGGAGAAAAGACACAACCTTATTGCTACATCTGAGTGGAGGCACAGAGAGCCACACAGACTGTCTCTCTGTCTATCCAGTATATCTATCCTATATAGACAAATAGGATATCTATCTATCCAATCTCTGTAGGCACATGCACCCCCTTTACTACAGCACTCCCCTCCTTTGGGGCAGATTCTCCAGTGCAGGGAGGAGGAAGAAGATACAAAAAGTAAACAGAGCTAACATAAGCCTCACCCTCAGGGCATCTACTCCATCAGCTTCAGAACAGACCCCACCCTTGAAAAAGCAACTGCCAGGGAGTCCCACTCACCCTCAGCACCGACTTTAGATCCTGGAACACAAACCACACTTCCCATCAAGGTGACAGTAGCCTGCACACCCTGAGGGAAAATGTGGTGGACATCTACATCAAATCCAGCCTTGCATCAAAGGTCAAATAAAAAAAGCCTTGCATGTAGGTTACACAATCTACATAGGCATGCTATCACATGAAAACAACCACTCAAGACCACAGTAAATAACTTCCATCTAGACTATAGAGTTAAGTAAAATAAAAATGCAGAGGAACTACTCCCAATTGAGAGAGCAAGAGAAAATCTCGGAAAAAAAAAACAATGACGCTTCTATCTAAATTCCATATATATCTGTTAGTATCCTGTATTGGTGTTTTTCTTTCTGGCTTACTTCACTCTGTATAATTGGCTCCAGTTTCATCCACCTCATTAGAACTGATTCAAATGTATTCTTTTTAATGGCTGAGTAATACTCTGTTGTGTATATGTATCACAGCTTTCTGATCCATTCATCTGCTGTGGACATCTAGGTTGCTTCCATGTCCTGGCTATTATAAACAGTGCTGCGATGAACATTGGGGTACACGTGTCTCTGTATGCGAGACAGCATAAGAGACACAGATGTATAGAACAGTCTTTTGGACTCTGTGGGAGAGGGAGAGGGTGGGATGATATGGGAGAATGGCATTGAAACATGTATAATATCATATAAGAAATGAATCACCAGTGTAGGTTTGATGCAGGATACAGGATGCTTGGGGCTGGTGCACTGGGATGACCCAGAGAGATGATATGGGGAAGGAGGAGGGAGAGGGGTTCAGGATTGGGAACACATGTACACCCGTGGCAGATTCATGTTGAGGTATGGCAAAACCAATACAGTACTGTAAAGTAAAATAAAGTAAAAAAAAAAAAAAAGAAACAGATAATCACTCTAACAGACAATAAGTTCAAAAGTTGGTAATAAAAATGCTAATTAAGAGAATCTAAGCACAGATCATTTTAACAAGGAACTAGAAGCTAGAAGGAAGACCCAATCAAAGATAGATAATTGTTTCTGAGATGAAAGCACCCTAGTAACAATGAAGAGCAGACTAAATGACACAGAAGGCCACACAAGTGATCTTGGAAGATAGAATAATGGAAATCACCCAGTCAGAAGAGCAGACAGAAAGGCAAGTGAAACAATGAATGTGACATACAGGATCCATGGGATAATATAAAATGTGCAGACATCTGCATTACAGGGGTTCCAGAAGGTGGAGAGAGAGGGGATCTAAAATATATTTGAAGAAATTATGGCTGAAAACCTCCTAGATGTAAAGAAGGAAACATATCAATGTACAGGAGGTATAGAGAGTCTCAAATAAGATGAATCCAAATAGACCCATACTAAGAAATGTTAATATTATAATTAAAATGGCAGAAGTTAAAGGGAAAATTCTAAAGGCAGCAAGAAAAAAAACGTCAGTTACAAGGGAAACCCCATAACGCTGTCAGTTGATTTCTCTGCAAAAGCTCTGCAGACCAGAAATGAGTGGATGATATATTCAAAGTCCTCAAAGGGAAAAACTTGCAATCTAGGGTATTCTACCCATCAAAAGTATCATTTAGAATAGAAGGAGAATTTCCCAAGCAAGCAAATGCTAAGAGAATTCAGCAATATTAAACATGCCATAAAAGAAATGTTGATGGGTCTACCACGTATAAACTAGATAGCTAATGGGAAGCTGCTGTATAGTACCAGAAGCTCAGCTCAGCACTCTGATGACCTAGATGGGTTGGATGGAGGGGTGAGGTGGGAGAGAGGTATAAGAGGGAGAGGATGTACATATACATATAGCTGATTCACTTCATTGTACAGTAGAAGCACAGAATTGTAAAACAATTATACTCCAATTAAAAAAATTAAAAAGAATCTATAGGAAGGGAATAATTCCAATAGGAAAGGCAAATATATAAAAGGATTGAAGATCACTTAAATAAACCTGTATGTAGATTAAAAACAAAAAAAGGTCAGAAAAGCAAGTATAACTAAAAGACATACTGTATGATATCACTTATATGTGGTCTCTAAAAAATAATATAAATGAAGGTATGTGCAAGACAGAAGCAGACTCAGACATGGAAAACAAACTTGCATTTCCCAAAGGAGAAAGGGATGGGGAAGACAAATTGGGGGTATGGGACTAACAGCCCCACAATTCTATATATAAAATAGAAAAGCAACAAGGATATACTATACAGAACAGAGAATTATACCCACCAACTTATAATAACCTATAATGGAGTTTAATCTGCAAAAATACTGAATCACTATGCTATGCACCTTAAGGTGAAGGTGAAGTCGCTCAGTCGTGTCCGACTCTTTGCGACCCCGTGGACTGTAACCTACTAGGCTTCTCAGTCCATGGGATTCTCCAAGCAAGAATGCTGGAGTGGATTGCCATTTTCTTCTCCAGAGGATCTTCCCAACCCAGGAATCGAACCCGGGTCTCTCGCATTGGAGGCAGACGCTTTAACCTCTGAGCCACCAGGGAAACAAGGTATGCACCTTAAACTACACAATATTGTAACTTAGCTATACTTCCATTCAAAGAGAATGCAGGTTGTGTCAGTGGGAATTTAGTGTCAGGGAGTTGGAGGAATCGGTGGTTGGAGGTGGGGTCATCAGAACCTCGAAAGCCAGGGTGTGTGATGTGCCTCTAGTAAATGCTGACCCATCAGAGTCTGTCCCAAAAGCCCGGGGAGGCAGCTGGCATTGACCTTCAGGGGTTCTCAGGAAGATAGAAACGATCTTAAACTACCCAGCCCGTGGCACTTTTTGTTTATTTCCTCAAAGCAACAACAATATTTGAGTTTAAATTCTTTCCTTTCTGTTTTTGGAAGCTGAAAATCGTGGAAATTTTTGTCAGCGACTGATCAGACCCTTTTCATATTATTCAGAAAGCATGTGACATTATGAACCTTAACTTTCTTGGAAATTACTATTTCCATTGAATACACTTTGGAGTATATCACAACTATAATTTAGTACATTTTGTCATCAGACACCAGGAAATCATCATTATAGCACCTCTACTCACCACCTCCTACCAAATCTCCCAGGCACACTCATTGCAGATGTTTGCTTCAGTAATGTACTAGTTGTTATAATTTATGGCATAACATTCTAAAATAATTTCTCCAACTCTAATTTATATTAAAGTGTTAGTTTACCTTATATTTACCCAATATTATAAGCCAATTATTTTGAAAAATATAAGTATAAAATATTGAATTAAGTATTAATTCTATTAGAAATATTGCATTTTCTTTTTAATAATTACCTAATATTGCTGGATACTCAGTAAATGCTATAAAGTAATATTTTAATTTTTAATATAAATTATTTAATCTTCTTTCATTGCCTGATGGGATTTTTTAATTCATTAATTTAAAAATAAATCTTAGTATCGCATGTTTTTATATGCATATATTACTTACACTTCATTTTTTCTTCTTTCAGTGGCTGTATATATGTGTGTATATATATATATATATATATATACACACACACACACATACCAAAGTCACTTCCTGAACGTGTCTATTTCAGTGTTATCGATCTGTATTATTTTGGGGAAAGATTTTTATGTGAATATCAACAGTTTTCAACCTACCTGAGTTTCTGCTATCACTACTGTAAAATCTCGGTAATACATATCTCACTGAAATTATGAAAGTTAAATTATATGATGCAAATAAATGGAATTATAAAGATGTCTAAAAACAAAGCATTATAGTGTGTAATAATCAATACCATGCATAAATTGATTCACATATAATCATGTCCTGTTTCCATTTGATGTAAGACCCTGAGCTAGTCCTGGCCAGGCCTCTTTCCTGATTGCCCTTAGTCTTTTAGATGAAATTCATATTTAAACAAATGAAAAGACACACAATGTGATGGCTAATTAATAGGGCAAAGTACAATAATTATATTTCTAAGGATTTTAAATGGTTGGCTAAGGTATTTTTTTTTTCAATTTTCTTTATTTCTCTTTATTTATTTATTTTTTTACTTTACAATACTGTATTGGTTTTGCCATCCATTGACATGAATCTGCCACAGGAGTACATGAGTTCCCAACCCTGAACCCCCCTCCCACCACCCTCCCCATATCATCTCTCTGGGACATCCCAGTGCACCAGCCCCAAGCATCCTGTATCCTGTATTGAACCTAGACTGGTGATTCGTTTCTTACATGATAGTATACCTGTTTCAATGCCATTCTCCCAAGTCAAAAAAAATATTTCTTAAGAATTACTCTAAGATTTTCTGTACATCTAATGGTAACCCATTAGATACCTGAACTCATCTGAAATCATTACACTACATTTCTGGGTTTAGAGGAACAGAACTAACAGAATTTCAGTCTGTCAATCTATATAAAGAGAAATGTTTCATAAGGAATTGGCCTTTGCAATTGTGAAGGCATAAAGATTCCATTTCCAAGCTGGAGACACAGTTGTATTTTCCAGTCTGTGTTCACAGTGTGAGAGCCAAAAACACAGGTTGGGTACACCCCAGTCTGAGGGCACTTGTGTTGCAACTCAGGAAAAGAAGCAGATCCTGTTTTCCCCACATTTTTGTTTTTTTCGAGCCCTCAACATTGGATGAAGCCCACTGACGCGGGGGAGGGCAATCAGCTTTACTCAGCCTACTGATTCGGACGCCTTATCTAGAAACACCCTCATAGACACACCAGAGATAATATTTAACCTCTCTGAGCACACCAACATACACACCTATCTGTAATCCAAATTTAGATTTTAGTTTATTAAAGGACATTCCCATCACATTGAAATGGACTTTCGTCACTACTTAAAATTACAAAATTTCTAAAATCTCTTGTTTCTTCCAGGATCCCATTAGGAAAACTGTATGTACAGCAAATTATATTGTTCTTACTTGTTGTGAAAGCATGTTAACTCATAAACTTTATATATTTTATTCCAGTGTAACATAATTTACTAACATCACCATCAAAATGAAGTGAAATTTGCTCAGTCGTCTCGGACTCTTTGCAACCCCATGGACTGTGTAGTCCATGGAATTCTCCAGCCCAGAATACTGGACTGAGTAGCCTTTCTGATCTTCCCAACCCAGGGATCCAACGCAGGTTTCCCGAATTGAGGGTGGATTCCTTACCAGCTGAGCTACAATGGAAGCCCAAGAATACTGCAGTGGGTAGCCTATCCCTGCTCCAGGGGATCCTTCTGACCCAGGAATCGAACTGGTGTCTCCTTTGCAGGTGGATTTTTTACCAACTGCACTATCAGGGAAGCCCAAACGCACACACAGAATGATGGGCTTTGAGAATGATCTGCAATGTGCTTATTTTTATTTCTGCTTCTGAGGACAGAGTGTCAACATTTAAACTTTTAGTTTGCAGTTAATTTCTAGAGCTAAATTGCAGAAAGTTCATCAACACATCTTTCAGATTCTCTGTTATATGCCATAAGCTCTTCACTGGGCTGGATGTGGAAGAATAAAGAAGAAAACCAGGGTCTTTAGTCCCAGAGGTCACTACAGTCCAGGAGGAAGACTTGGATCATAAGCAACCAAACCTACATAAAAATATAATTAAGATTATGACCATGTCATGAAGAAGGTAAATAGTAACACAGCAGAGTATCATGAGAAGCAGTGGGAGACTGGATTAGGATATGTGGTTAGGAAAAAATTCTCAGAGACGGTAATTAGCCATGTGATGAGAAGAGATACATGACTCTCACATGAAAGAAAACTGAAGACAATGGCAGCTTCATGGAATAGGAAATAAAGTAAAATAATATCAGCGATCAATGAATCAAACAGCAAAGATGCACTAGAGTATATTAGACTGCAAATGTCCAAATATTATACACACTCTTTCTGAAAATACAATCATTTCCAAGGCTGGGATACTCAATATCAAAACCAGATAAAGTCACTAAGTGAGAAGAAACTAAAGCCCATGTTATACTTGACATAATACAAAAGTCCTCAATGACATATAAGCAAAGGGAAAACAATAATCTATGAAAATTTTGCTACTCCATGAATAAGTTATGTTTGCTGCTAAGTCGCTTCAGTCATGTCCGACTCTGTGCGACCCCATAGACAGCAGCCCACCAGGCTCCGCCATCCTTGGGATTCTCCAGGCAAGAACACTGGATTGGGTTGCCATTTCCTTCAATGCATGAAAGCGAAAAGTGAAAGTGAAGTCACTGAGTTGTATCCAACTCTCAGCGACCCCATGGACTGCAGCCCACCAGGCTCCTCCATCCATGGGATTTTCCATAGACTTCATATATAAGGACATATCAATATTGGAAAATCCCATAAGCATAGTAAACACATTTCCAGCCTAAGAGAAAAAAAAAACAGTCATTCCAATAAATACAGAATACATATTTAATAATATATAACACCCATTCTTTCGGAGAAGGCAATGGCACCCCACTCCAGTACTCTTGCCTGGAAAATCCCTCCACCTACCAGGGTGGAGGACCCTGGTAGGCTGTAGTCCATGGGGTCGCTAAGAGTCAGACATGACTGAGCAACTTCACTCTTACTTTTCACTTTCATGCATTGGAGAAGGAAATGGCAACCCACTCCAGTGTTCTTGCCTGGAGAATCCCAGGGACGGGGGAGCCTGGTGGGCTGCCGTCTCTGGGTCGCACAGAGTCAGACACAACTGAAGCGACTTAGCAGCAGCAGCAGCAGCAGCAGCAACACCCATTCTTTATTAAAAAAAAAAATTTGGTAAATTGGGAGTAGAACTTGAGCTTGATAAACAGTAGCAATTTAAAACATACAAATACCATCATATATTTTAATCCTGTGATAGGATGCTTAGTAGAGGCACTTTTATTCCATTTTTAATTGGAGATTCAAGCCAGTATTCTAAAAAAGGACAATCAAATTAGTGGTGTGAAAATGGAACTACTCATTATTTGCTGATGTTGAAAATATTTACAAAGTACTGAAGAGGCTCAGCTGGTAAAGAATCTGCCTGCAATGTGGGAGACTTGGGTTTGATCCCTGAGTTAGGAAGATTCTCTGGAGAAGGGAAAGGATACCCACTCCAGGATTCTGGCCTGGATAATTCCACAGACTGTATAGTCCATGGGGTCACAGAGTCAGACATGACTGAGTGACTTTCAGTTCATTTCAAAGACTATAAAGAAAAATTATTATCAAAACAGGATGATTTAGCAAAATGATTGGATATAAAACTAGCATACAATACACCAGTAACAAACACTTAGAACATAAAATACAAAAGACCAAAACTAACATTATTAGTAGTGATTATTTTAGTAATATTATTAGGAATGGATACAATAAAAAATGTACAACACTACTCTAGGAAAAAATGTTTTAGCATATTATAATATGTTGTATACAACATTAAAAGGAAGTAACTTGAGAGTCCCTTGGACTGCAAGGAGATCCAACCAGTCCATTCTGAAGGAGATCAGCCCTCGGATTTCTTTGGAAGGAATGATGCTAAAACTGAAACTCCAGTTCTTTGGCCACCTAATGTGAAGAGTTGACTCATTGGAAAAGGCTCTGATGTTGGGAGGGATTGGGGGAGGGAGGAGAAGGGGATGACCGAGGATGAGATGGCTGGATGGCATCACTGACTCGGTGAACGTGAGTCTGAGTGAACTCCAGGAGTTGATGATGGACAGGGAGGCCTGGCGTGCTGCGATTCATGGGATTGCAAAGAGTCAGACATGACTGAGCGACTGAACTGAACTGATAATCCAATTAAATTTTTATAAATAAATAAATTTTTAAAAGGTCTGGTCAAATTAATTTATACAGGTAGTGTAATGATAGCAATAATCCTCAAATCTTTTTAATATTTAGAATTATATAAGCCAAAGAACTGATGTTTTTGAACTGTGGTTTGGAGAAGACTCTTGAGAGTCTATTGGAAAGCAAGGAAATCCAACCAGTCAATCCTAAAGGAAATCAGTCCTGAATATTCACTGGAAGGACTGATGCTGAAGCTAAAACTCCAATACTTTGGCCACCTGATACAAAGGACTGACTCACTGGAAAAGACCCTGATGCTAGGAAAGATTGAAGGCAGCAGGAGAAGGGCAAGACAGAGGATGAGATGGTGGATGACATCACCAATTCAATGGACTTGAGTTTGAGTAAGGTCTGGAAGTTGGTGATGGACAGGGAGGCCTGGTGTGCTGCAGTCCATGGGGTCTCAAAGAGTCAGACATGACTGAGTGACTGAATTGAGCTGAACTGAAGCAGATTCTATGATCCATGCAGGATAATAAAGAATCAAGAGTATTAGGATATCACTTTGGAGTGAAAGAGGACTACAGCCTATGAATTGTGTGAAGACAATTGTGAGGACAGTTTTGATGATGATTACAAGATTGTAGAGATAGAGAAAATGTAACTCCAGGGGATAAAGAACTTGGCTGATAGATGAGAGTAGGAAGTCCAGAAAAAGACTGAGTCTTTAACCATGATGCTATATCAGATCTACATCCAAAAAGTGGAGTTAGGAAAGAAGTCGTCACCAGCAAGTGATACAAATATTTAAAAAATTAACTTGAGATATTTAAGGCTTCTATGTTAAAAAATAAAGTTTTGAAATTCTTATAAAAATGTACAGGTATCTTTTAGATTTGGGGTTGGGGAAATTTTTCTTATGCAAGGCACAAGGGACAGACTATAAAACTCAATACATTTAATAACTTTCTTATCAAAATATATGTTAAAGAAAGTGAAAAAAGTTAAAAAATGCCAGAAGATCTACATCCAAATTTATAAGTAAAACACTACTAATGAATGGGGAAAAAAAAGACAAAGAAGAGAAACAATTCCTAGAAGTGGAAAAATTAATGAAAAAACATATTTAACATTATTTGGAGTTAGGGAAAAATTGAAAATCACACACATAAATGAAGTATCATTTTATATATAATCAATAGGCAAGTTTGAAAATACTGACAATATAAAGACTTAAGCATATAACTTAATATGAAGAGTTTAAGAGCATGCAACTTAAAATAGGAAACATTGACACTGGCATATAATTTAACAGAAGGAAAATTTTTTAAAAAAGAATGAGAGGAAGAAAAAGATTAGATTGAAATACAGGCAAAAGCCAAATTATTTTGACTTTGAATACTATGGTAAAGAATTGAGATTTTATTCTAAGAAAATGGCAATATCAGGATGAGATAGTCCCAGAAATATACTTTAGAGAAGTTACATATGATCACTTCTGAGTTATGACAATGCATATTTAATTTTTCCTTGAAATAGTATGTTATGGTATAATTTTATATAGATCATATACAATCAAGGTTGTATATACTGTATTTATATCACACATATATGTAAGATACATAGTATATATCAGATTGTATATAGATCATATACAAGCAATCAACAAATCAACTCTTCACTTTAACCTCAATTTTGGGGGCCCTTTTATACCAATGGCTTTGTTGTAGACGTTACATCTGATTGCATTTAGATTTTTCTTATAAGAAGAAATCAGGTAGTTGACAAATGCTAAACAATCACCGTGGTCTATTTTATGGACATTTAAGCTTCCCTGGTAGCTCAGCAGTTAAAGAGCCTGCCTGCAATGCAGGAGACCCGGGTTCGATCCCTGGGTTGGGAAGATCCCCTGGAGAAGGAAATGGCAACCCACTCCAGTATTCTTGCCTGGAGAATCCCATGGACAGAGGAGCCTGGTAGGCTACAGTCTATGGGGTTGCAAAGAATCAGATACGACTGAGCGACTTCACTTAAGCTTTTGACAGTTCATTTATGTGTATATCCTTTGTATTCCTGTAAGGACAGCAGAGGATGAGATGGTGAGATAGCATCACTATCTCAGTGGACATGGATCTGAGCAAACTTGGGGGAGATAGTGAAGGACAGAGGAACCTGGTGTGCTGCAGTCCATGTGGTTGCAGAGAATTGAAAATGACTTCGCAGCTGAGCAACAAAAATCTCTTATGAGCTGTATCTGCATGCTAAGTGTTCGCAAAGTACAAACTCTAAGACTGGACAAAGAATTTACTTCAATAATTGAATTTCTATTCTCTTCACCTGGGAAATTGTTATGAAGGACATCATTTAAAAATAGACAGTAGTCTGTTGGCCGCTATAACAGCAAATCCTGACACTCAGTGGTTTTAACAAAATAGAAGTTTACTTCTCACTGGCCGAAAGCCCAGCTCATGGCAGCATGCAGGGAGGGGAGCACTCCTTTACATGGTCATTTATGGAGTAAAAGCCACACCAGGAGTGGAAAGATAGAATGGTGATCATGCTTATAGATTTTTAGACTCTAGCCATGGAAGGGCATATTGCTTCTGCCTGTGTTCCAGTGACCAGAGCCCAGTACAATGCTACCAACACCCCTGCCACATCTGCCGGACACAGGCAATTCCAGGACACAGTCCATGCCGGCACTCGCTTCCCAGCATCGCTGTCTCCCTCCGGATGGATGGCCATAAACAGAGCCTGTGATGGATGACACAGACGAGACAGAGGACACTGCAAAGGTGGGAAAGTATAAGTAGGGCCAGTTTGAAATACGTCGTCATTGTCGTGGTTTTTCCCATACCAATATTGTAAAGTAATTAGCCTCCGATTAAAATAAATACATTAATTTAAAAAAATAAGTCATCATAAAAGACAAGGAGTCTTATAACACTGCTGACTTCTGGACGATGAATCTGGAAGCAGGGTTGCACAGAGACCAGAGGCCAGAGAGAAGAGAAAATGCATGACTGTTGTGCAAGGGGCAGAGCAGATGCTGAAGAGAAAACAAAGAATCAAATCCAAAGCGGCCCTCCTCCTAGCAGTGGGTGGAGGGAGTCTTAGCACATATTTTAGGCATTAGAATCCACATATATTATTTTATTAGGAAAAAAATTTTTCTCCCTCCTTAAAATTTAAAAGCAAAGTTACTTAAAACATTTTACCATGTTCAGAAAATATAAATCTCTCTACATCTTTAGATCATAAATATGACAGATTTAAGGAAATTAAAGGAAATACTTACCAACTTACAAAACCTATCATTGACATTGACTCAAGAAGAGAATATATTAATAATAACACTGAGAAAGAATTGAAAGAAATGGTGATTTTTTTTTTTTTATTAAGCAGGGGAGGTACAAAGGAATTTTGATGGAGGACTTTTGCTTTATTAAGAAATTCATAAAAATGCTCTTTTCACTCTCTTGAGTTGCCAGGGTATCAGAGAGGCTTTCATATTCAGTTCTTTTGGAAAATGTTATAAAATGTTCTGAAACATTCCTCTATAGAAGGGCTGGAAGTTACAAATCAAATGAAGATCTTTGTCAAAGCTGAATGTGCTCAAGAGTAGCTTCATATTAAACCAGAGAAATAAGAACAAAAGCAAAGCACCCTGGCTAAGCAAAGCACGTTAACACTAATTAGCCAGCATTGCACATTTGTGATAGTGCAGCCTATTAATTAAAGAGCAAAAATCAATACTAACCTGTTCTTTTTCCTCTGTAAGTCCTTTTTTAAAGACTACTGATATTAATTTGTTATATTTTTAAATTATCTTTTTAATAAATTTCATTAGAGAGGCTGGAGTAATTATACTACCTAAAAATAAAGTAGAATCATGAAGCACATTTTAAAAAACAAATATAACGTCTTTATCAGCCATTAGTTTAATTTTTGAACCTTATTTTTCTATTTGTAGTTCTTTTCCAGTGTTCCATTTTTCCATAATTACTATTATTTACTAAAGTCTACTAGTTGCCTTTGTGTGTGCTAAGTCGCTTCAGTCTTGTCTGACTCTTTGCAATTCTATGGACCATAGCCTGCCAGGATCCTCTGTCCATGGGATTCTCCTGAAGAGAAGACTGGAGTGGGTTGCCATCTCCTCTTTCAGGGGATCTTCCCAACCCAGGGATCGAACCCACATCTCTTACGTCTCCTGCATTGGCAGGTGGGTTCTTTATCTCTAACACCACCTAGGAAGACTAGTGGCCTTAGACTAAAACTTAAGCATCTTTTGGGGGATATCTTTTATTTTGCTATGGTATAGAAGCAAGTTGTTGACCTTGAACCTTGTTTTTTTTTTTTTTTTGGTGATATTTATTATCTGTTATATGTCTAAAACTTTATTATTTATATAATAGGTTGCTTCTGTTTTAATCTTGTAATTCATTTTTCCTGGAGTTAGTACTCCATTTTCTGTATTACATGACAGAAATAATTTCAGTGTTTGTGAAAGCAGCATGTATTCAGTACATAAGAATGGAAATAAATAATCATATTCATACTTAGTAGGAATAATATTTTTATTATTCAGTCAGTGACTCAGACCTGTCACCCAAGTGGTTTTAAAAAATAAATATGATACTATATAGAGAGAAGTAAGTCAGAGAAAAACAAATGTATATTAACACATATGTATATGGAATCTAGAAAAATAGTACTAGTGATGCTATTTGCAGAGCAGGAATAGAGTCTCAGATACAGAGGAAGACTGTGGACACAGTGAGGGAAGGAGAGGGTGGGGTAAATTGAGAGTAGCCCTGGAACATATACATTATATACATTACAATATACAAAACAGATAGCTAACTGGAAGTATGCCGACTAAGGTCCGTATAGTCAAGGCTATGGTTTTTCCTGTGGTCATGTATGGATGTGAGAGTTGGACTGTGAAGAAGGCTAAGCACCGAAGAATTGATGCTTTTGAACTGTGGTGTTGGAGAAGACTCTTGAGAGTCCCTTGGACTGCAAGGAGATCCAACCAGTCCATTCTGAAGGAGATCAGTCCTGGTGTTCTTTGGAAGGATTGATGCTAAAGCTGAAACTCCAGTACTTTGGCCACCTCATGCAAAGAGTTTACTCATTGGAAAAGACTCTGATGCTCGGAGGGATTAGGGGCAGGAGGAGAAGGGGACGACCGAGGATGAGATGGCTGGATGGCATCACCAACTCGATGGACATGAGTTTGAGTGAACTCCAGGAGTTGGTGATGGACAAGGAGGCCTGGCTTGCTACTATTCATGGGGTCACAGGGTGTCGGACACAACTGAGTGACTGAAATGAACTGAACTGAACTGAAATGCCCAGAACAAATAACTTATTATGGAAATGTAAAATACTTAGAACTAAGTGATCTTTACCACAATTCAAAACTAAAACACTCCTTCTGAAGGCTGTCTTTTCATCTTGCTTATAGTTTCCTTTGTGTGCAGAAGCTTTTAATTTTAATTAGGACCAACTGACAAACAACTAATCTCAAAAATATACAAACAAATCCTGCAGCTCAATTCCAGAAAAATAAATGACCCAATCAAAAAATGGGCCAAAAAGTAAATAAACATTTCTCCAAAGAAGACATACAGATGGCTAACAAACACATGAAAAGATGCTCAATATCACTCATTATCAGAGAAATGCAAATCAAAACCACAATGAGGTACCATTTCATGCCAGTCAGAATGGCTGTGATCCAAAAGTCTACAAGCAATAAATGCTGGAGAGGGTGTGGAGAAAAGGGAACCCTCTTACACTGTTGGTGGGAATGCAAACTAGTATAGCCACTATGGAGAACAGTGTGGAGATTCCTTAAAAAACTGGAAATAGAACTGCCTTATGATCCAGCAATCCCACTGCTGGGCATATACACCGAGGAAACCAGAATGGAAAGAGACCCATGTATCCCAGTGTTCATCGCAGCACTGTTTATAATAGCCAGGACATGGAAGCAACCTAGATGTCCATTAGCAGACGAATGGATAAGAAAGCTGGGGTACATATACACAATGGAGTATTACTCAGCCATTGAAAAGAAGACAATTGAATCAGTTCTAATAAGGTGGATGAAACTAGAGCCAATTATACAGAGTGAAGTAAGCCAGAAAGAAAAACACCAATACAGTATACTAACGCATATGAATGGAATTTAGAAAGATGGTAACAATAACCCTGAATGAAAGACAGCAAAAGAGACACAGATGTATAGAACAGTCTTTTGGACTCTGTGGGAGAAGGAGAGGGTGGGATGGCATTGAAACATGTATGATATCATGTAAGAAACTAAAAAAGAAAAAGTTGTTTGAAATCTGAGAAAAAAAAAAACAAAACTAAATCACTGATGTGTGTGTGTGCGCTCAGTCCTGCCCAGCTCTGTAACCCCATGGACTGTGGCCCACCAGGCTCCTCTGTCCATGGGATTATCCAGGCGAGATACTGGACGGGATTGTCATTCCTCCTCCTGGGGATCTTCATGATCCAGGGTCAACCCTCTGTCTCCTGTGGCTCCTGCTCTGCAATCCACTCAGGCAGATTCTTTACCACCGAGCTGTCTGGGGAGCCCCCAGAACACTGGTACCACTGAGAAAATGTAGGTGATGTCACTCTATAAATACTGCCTATATAAAATAGCAATAGAATCTTAGATTTAGGGCTGGAATAAAACAGTTTCAAATGGTAAATACAGACCAAGGTGTTAGTTGCTCAGTCATCTCTGACTCTTCATGACCCCATCGACTGTAGCCCACCAGGCTCCTCTCTCCATGGAATTCTCCATTCAATAATACTAGACTGGGTAGCCATTCCCTTCTCCAGGGGAATCTTCCCAAAAATTCTATAAATGAGAAAGACATCTAAAATGATTCTTACAGAGAATGTTATCTTCAAAAACACTGATATTTAATGTTTAACTCTTGTTTTCTAATATCAATCTCCAGAAATAAGGAATAGAGCAAAATAATGAATCCTAAGAAAGTAACAAGGAATAAACAATAAAGGTAAAAGGAGACACTAATTAAGATGATCAAAAGACCACAACTTCTTTCCAAAGCCCAATTTACATAGTGAACACATTCAACTAAAGACATAACATATTGGAAATAGATTTGACACTACCTCGTATAGTTAAGCTTCTGCTAACCTATAGATCAACAACTCTAACTTAAGTAGATACAATAGAGAAATTCTCACATAGGAATAGAAAGCCTATACAAAATGTTCATATTAACATTTTTTGATATTACGCCAAGTGAGATAAGTCAGGCAAAGAAAGACAAGTACTGTGTAGTATCAGCTATGTGTGAAATCGAAAAACAAACAAACAAACATAGAAACAGAAAGGGATACTGGTGATTACCAGAAGACAGGTTAGGGGGAGAGGACAAAGCTTGTTTAGGGTACAAACTTGCAATGAGTAATCAGTAAGCCCTAGAAATCTAATGAACAGTATGGTGAATATAGGCAACAAAATTGTATATGTCAAACTTACTAAGAGACTGGAACTTAATGATTCCAGCCACTGATAAGGAAGGGTCATTATGTAATGTGATAGAGGTTCGAATTATCACTACAATGGTACTCATCTTACAATATGTAAATATGTCAAACTCATGTTGCATACCTTAAAGTTGCACAATGTTCTGTGTCAAATATATTTCAGTTTAGAAAACCACTGTTCATAACAGCAAAACCTGGAAACAACCCAAATGTTGTCATTATACTAATGACAGTATCAGTCAGTTCGGTCACTCAGTCATGTCCGACTTTTGCGACCCCATGAATTGCAGCATGCCAGGACTCTCTGTCCATCACCATCTCCTGGAGTTCACTCAAACTCACGTCCATCAAGTTAGTGATGCCATCCAGCCATCTCCTCCTCTGTCGTCCCCTTCTCCTCCTGCTCCCAATCCCTCCCATCATCAGAGTCTTCTCCAATGAGTCAACTCTTTGCATGAGGTGGCCAAAGTACTGGAGCTTCAGCTTTAGCATCATTCCTTCCAAAGAAATCCCAGGGCTGATCTCCTTTAGAATGGACTGGTTAACTAAATTATGAATTATCAAGTGACTATTATCCAATAGTAACATTCACAGAAAACTAACCAAACTGATCAGATGGACCACAGCCTTGTCTAACTCAATGAAACTGTGAGCCATGCCGTGTAGGGTCACCCAAGACGGATGGGTCATGCTGGAGAGGTCTGACAGAATGTGGTCCACTGAAGAAGGGAATGGCAAGCCACTTCAGTATTCTTGCCTTGAGAACCCCATGAACAGTATGAAAAGGCAAAAAGATATAACACTGAAAGATGAATACCCAGGTGGGTAGGAGCCCAATATGCTACTGGAGAAGAGTGGAGATATAGCTCAGGAAAGAATGAAGGGGTTGGGACAAAGCAAAAACAACACCCAGCTTTGGATGTGACTGGTGATGGAAGTAAAGTTTGATGCTGTAAAGAACAATATTGCATAGGAACCAGAAATGTTAGGTCCATGAATCCAGTAAATTGGAAGTGGTCAAACAGGAGATGGCAAGAGTGAACATCAACATTTTTGGAATCAGTGAACTAAAATGGACCAGAATGGGCAAATTTAATTCAGATAACTATTACATATACCACCGTGGCAAAAATCCCTTAGAAGAAACAGAGTGGCCCTCATAATCATCAGAAGAGTCCAAAATGAAGTATCTGGGTGCAGTCTCAAAAATGACAGAGTTATCTCTGTTCTCATTCCATACCACAGTAGTCCAAGTCTATGCCCCATCCACTAATGCCAAAGAAGCTGAAGTTGAACAGTTCTATGAAGACCTACAAGACCTTCTAGAACTAACACCCAAAAAAGATGTCCTTTTCATTACAGGAGACTGGAATGCAAAAGTAGGAAGTCAAGAGATACCTGGAGTAACAGACAAATTTGGCCTTGGAGTACAAAATGAAACAGACCAAAGGCTAACAGAGTTTTTCCAAGAGAATGCACTGGTCATAGCAAACACCCTCTTCTAACAACACAAGACTCTACATATGGACATCACCAGATGGTCAATACCAAAATCAGATTGATTATATTCATTGCAGCCAAAGATGGAGATGTATAGAGTCAGGAAAAACCAGGAGCTGATTGTGGCTCAGATCATAAACTCCTTATTGCAAAATTCAGACTTAAATTGAAGAAAGTAGGGAAAACCACTAGACCATTCAGGTATGACCTAAATCAAATCCCTTACTATTATACAGTGGAAATGGAAAATAGATTTAAGGGACTAGATCTGATAGAGTGCCTGAAGAACTATGGACAGAAGTTTGTAACACTGTACAGGAGGCTGTGATGAAAGTCATCCCCAAGAAAAGAAATGCAAAAAGGCAAAATGGTTGCTGAGGAGGCCTTAAAAATACCTGAAAAAGAAGAGATATGAAAGACAGCAGAGAAAAGGAAAGATATATCCATCTGAATGCAGAGTTCCAAAGAACAGCAAGGAGAGATAAGAAAGCCTTCCTCAGTGATCAATGCAAAGAAATAGAGGAAACAATAGAATGGGAAACACTAGAGATCTCTTCAAGAAAATTAGACATACCAAGGGAACATTTCATGCAAAGATAGGCACAATAAAGGACAGAAATGGAATGAGCCATATGGAGAAACAATGGAAACAGTAAGAGACTTTATTTTCTTGGGCTCCAAAATCACTAGAGATGGTGACTGCAGCCATTAAATTAAAAGATGCCTGCTCCTTGGAAGAAAAGCTATGGCCAACCTGGACAGCATATTAAAAAGCAGAGACATTACTTTGCTGGCAAAGGTACCTGTAGTCAAAGCTATGGTTTTTCCAGTAGTCATGTATGCATGTGAGAATTGGACTATAAAGAAAGCTGAACACTGAAGAATTGATGCTTTTGAACTGTGGTATTGGAGGAGACTCTTGAGAGTCCCTTGGACTGCAAGAAAATCCAATCAGTCCATCCAAAAGGAAACCAGTCGTGAATATTCAGTGAAAGGGCTGATGCTGAAGCTGACACTAATACTTTGGCCACTTGATGTGAAGAACTGACTCATTAGAAAAGACCCTGATCCTTGAAAAGATTGAAGGCAGGAGAAGGGACAACAGAGGATGAGATGGTTCGATGGCATCACCACCTTGATGGACATGAGTTTGAGTGAGCTCTGGGAGTTGGTGATGGAAAAGGTAGCCTGGCATGCTGCAGTCCATGGGGCTGCAAAGAGTTGGACACCCTGAGCCACTGTACTGAATATTAGCATTCAAATGACCACAGCTACACACTGTGGTCAATATATATACACAATATACATACTGTGTGAATATATATAATGAAGCCATAAATTTCAGTTAATATGCATATGTTAATACAACGTGCTGAAAAAGAAGAGAAGGATGAGCATACATTTCAGAATAGTTGTTAATTTCAGATAAAGAGGATGGACCTGGAAGGACACGCAGTATAGCTGATTCTTGAACAACATGGGTTTGATCTGTGTAGGTTCGCTTATATGCAGCTTTTTTGTCAATAGTAGATACTACAGTGCTGTACATTCATGGATAGCTGAATCCTCGGATATGGAAACATGCATAGAGAGGGATTGCATCTATGGGGAACTGTGGATACAGCAGACCAACTGTAAGTTACACGCTGATTTTTGTGCAGAGGGTCAGTGCCCCTATCAATTTCTATTCTATATCAGTTTATAGTGCCCCTATATCAATTTCTCATTGTTCAAGGGTCAAGCATAGATAATTTTTAGTGCTAATACCCCAATTCTTACATTGAGTGATACATTCAAAGGTGTCTGATTGTCATGGTACATAACCTACATATTACATAATTTGTCTGTGGGTTTCCAATACTACATGAAGAATTATATTTTTATGTTCTATAGAATATAAATTCTTATTTATGCCTTATATAAATTATCTTATTTACTTTGTGGCAAACTTTTGAGGTAGTTATTTATCCCCTCATATTAAAGGTAAAGAAAATAAGTTTTATGGACCGGGATGACAGATCTCAGGTGCAGGCCATTTACTCTTTAGCTTCAACGCCCTTTTGTTTATTGCACTGTCTCTCCCAATTCCAACATCTTTCAGAGTTAAGAGCAAAGTTGTGGACTCTTATTTTAATATGAAATAAGATGGGCTAAGCATGAAATACCATGAAAAATTGAAGGGAGACTTAGTAGCATAGAAAAAGATTCACAAAAATATCGACATATGAACTGAGTATCATAAGATGATTAGAAGTTAGAAAAGATGTTCCAGCCACTGAAAACCATCTGGATAAAGATATGAAGAGGAGGAAACACCTAGGACATGGAGAATAGTGAAACACTGAGTGGGTGGAACAGGAGGGAGTGAATGATGAGATGGCAGCTGAGAATGGAATGTAGGTTTTGCTCAGATATGCAAAGATAGAATGTGATATTTTTTTTCCTATCCCTTTAAAGTGGTGTAACAAAAGCAATTTGAATTTCAGAATAAAATATCTGTATTCCATAGTGTCTCTGTTGACCCCCTAGGTGACTATATTCATCTGTGTAAGAATAAATATTTTGCTCCTAGTTAGATGTCTCTTTCATAGAGATGTAGGCTCACCAAATGTGGAAAATATCCAAGGAACTATTACAGCTGACTTCAGGCCTGCAAAGACCTAGGAGGGATTAAATTGAAGATCAAACACCAATGAGGGCAGGCAGGGTTAGGATTTGCCACTGTTAGCTATAGTATACCAGCCTGATGCTGATGATGGGGAAGGGTGCATGGAACTGTTCTTATTATAGTCTTAAGGATCATCAACAAAACCTAGGTTCTTTGTGAGATCACAAGAAGACCATCCCCAGTGGGTTTGAATCAGATGCAACATTATCTGCAGAGAATAGAGGAACACCCTATTGCTGTGAGCTGTCTCATTGTCCTACTCACTTGTGAAGACACATTGGTGTAGCCTTGGGTCTTACAAAGTGTAGTCTGACAACTGGGCTTGGCTGCCCAGATACATTAAAGGCAGTCAGACTTCAGCCCTAGACCTCCTGAGTTCAAGTGAACCACAGTTCTTTTAAAATCATGTTGTTAAAGCCACAAACATACATTGTATAACAAGACAAATTCAAACTACTAGTCTTTTATCTTGGTGGAGCGGTCAATTTTTTGTATCTAATGTCAACAAATTATAACTGTTTTAGTACTGGTTACCAAAGAACAGAAACTTTGTTATAAAGATGAATGGTTGTGTTAGGATGTGGTAGAGAACGGGTTATTGTCGACAATATTCCAACAGAGAAGATTGACCAGGGATTCTCTTATCAAGATGGTAACCATGGAAAAATTATTTAACCTCCTTTAGACTGTTTCCTCATTGTAAAAATGCAGATGATATCTAAACTTCAAAGTTTAGTAATAAGAATTGAGTAAGAAAATAATATCAAGATTGCCAGGAAAAATATCAACAACCTCAGATATAGAGATAATATCAATTTAATGGCAGAAAGCAAAGAGGAACTAAAGAGTCTCTTGATGAGGATGAAAGAGGAGAATGAAAAAGCTGGCTTGAAATTCAACATTTAAAAAACTAAGATCATGACTCTGCTCCCATCACCTCATGGCAAATAGAAGGGTAAAAGTGAAAGCAGTGACAGATTTTCTTTTCTTGGGCTTCAAAATCACTGTGAATGGTGACTGACACCGTGAAATTGAAAGATGCTTGCTCCTTGGAAGGAAAACGATGAAAAACCTAACCAGCATATTAAAAAGCAGAGACATCTTTGCTAACAGAGACCTTTGCCAACAAAGGTCCATTTAGTCAAAGGTATGGTTTTTCTAGTACTCATGTACAGATGTGAGAGCTGGAAGAAGGCTGAGTGCTGAAGAATTGATGCTTTTGAATTGTGGAGTTAGAGAAGACTCTTGAAAGTCCCTTGGACTGCAAGGAGTTCAAACCAGTCAATCCTAAAGGAATCAACCCTGAATATTCTTTGGAAGGACTGATGCTGAAGCTCCAATTCTTTGGCCACCTGATGTGAAGAGCCAGTTCATTGGAATAAACTCTGATGCTAGGAAAGATTGAAGGAAGAATAAAGGGGTGACAGAGAAAGAGATGGTCGGATGGCATCACTGACTCAAATGCACATGAGTTTGAGCAAACCCCTGGAAATAGTGAAGAACAGGGAATCTTGGTGTACTGCAGTCCATGGAATCACAAAGGGTTGAGCACAACTTAGAAACTGATCAATAACAAGAAGATATCCAAAGACATCTTGCAAGTTGAATAGAATATGACTGGTAACAACCAATAGATCAAAGAATAAAAGGGAAAAAAAATTATCTTGAGACAAATGAAAATTGAAACACAGCATACCAGAATTTATGGGATAAAGCAAAGGTTCCAAGAGGAAAGTTGATGACAATAAATGTCTACATTAAGAGACAAGAAAGATCTCAAACAACCTAACTCTATGCCTTAAAGAATTAAGCACTCCATCCTATTAATTAGATCACCAATAAGGGGATTAGAAAAAGAAGAACAAAATAAGTCCAAAATTACCAAAAAAAAAAAAAAAAGGAAATAATAAATATTAGAGGAGAAACAAATGAGATAGAGAATAGGAGACAACAGAAAAGATTAACAAAACTATGAGTTTGTTCTTTGAAAAATTAAGCAAAATTAGCAAACTGTTATCTAAACTAACATAGAGAAAAAGAGGTAGGAGTCAAATCAACAAATGTATAAATTAAAAAGGAAACATTATAACTGATGCCAAAGAAATACAAAGGATCATAAGAGGCTAATGTGAAAACTATATACTAACAAACTGGAACCTGGAAGAAGTGGAAAAATTCTTTGAAACATGCAACCTACTGGAACTGAATCAGGAGGAAAAGACCATCTGAACAGACTAATTATTAGCAAAAAGATTGGTTCAATAATCAAAAGTCTTCCAATGAACAAAAGCCCAGGACTAGATGGCTTCACTGGTGAATTTTGCCAAACATTTAATGTAGAGTTAAAATAGAGTTGTGTCCAACTGTTTGCTACCGTATGGACCATAGCCCACCAGGCTCCTCTATCCACGGGATTCTCAAGACAAGAATACTGGAGTGGGTTGCACATCCTCCTCCAGGGGATCTTCCTAACCCAGTGATCACACTTGTGTGTCCTGAATCTTCTGCACTGGCAGCTAAGTTCTTTACAACTAGTGCCACTTGGAAAGCCCAGAATTAAATCAATACTTCTTAAACTTTTGCAAAAAGATTGAAGAGGAGGGAACATTCCCAAACTTATTTTATGAGGACAGCATATCCTGATACCAAAGCCAGAAAAGAGCACCATTAGAAAAGGAAGCTAAAAGATGTCATCCCTGATAAATATAGATGCAAAAATTCTCAAAATAGTAACAAAGTTCAGCAGCATATTAAAAAATCATTTACCATGATCAAGTGGGATTTATTCCTGGAATGCAGGGATGGTTCAACATATTCAAATCAATCACTGTGATACATCACATTAATAGAATGAAAGAAACAAATCCTATGATCATCTCAATAAATGCAAAAAAAAAAGCACTTGACAAAATTTAACCTCTGTTCATGTTTAAAATGCTTAAGAAATTAGGTGTGAAGGAAAGCACCCGACCTAATAAAAGCATGTAACCAGTCTGCAGCTAACATTATACTCAAAAGTTAAAGGTTGAAAACTTTCTCTAGGATCAGGAACTAGACAAGGACCTAGGCTCTGATCACTCCTGTTTGTATGGTACTAGAAGTCTTAGCCAGATCGATAAAAGGCATCAAAATTGGAAAGAAGTAAAACTGTTTCTGTTTTTTCAGATGACATGATTTTATATACAGAAAATCCAAGACTCCACCAAAAACAATTAGACATTGATATTGCATTCAGTGAATTTGCAAGATACTAAATTGCATACAAAAATCAGTAGTATTTCTATGCACTAATAACAAATTATCTGAAAAAGAAATAAACACAGTGATCCTTTTTATGGTAGCATTACAACCAATAAAATACTTAGGAAAACATTTGACCAAGGAGGTGAACAATCTCTATATTAAAAACTGTAAGACACTGATGAAAGAAATCAAAGCTGACACAAATGAAGAAGTAGCCAGGGGTCATGGATTGGAAGAATTAATATTGTTAATGTGTCTATATTATTCAAATCCAACTGCAGAGTCAATGCAATCTCTATCAAGGTTCCTCCCCAAATTAAAATCACTGTTTCATATATAATAAAACAACAGTAGAAAAAACAACCCTAAAATTTGTGTGAAACTGCAAAGGAACCTACATAGCCAAAGTAATCTTGAGAAAAAAGATCAAAGAGATAAACATCACACTTCCTGATTTCAAGCTATATTATAATGCTGTGATAATCAAAACAGCATGATATTGGCATAAAAACAGAAACAAAGATGGATGGAACAGGATTGGAAGCCTAGAAATAAACCATGTATATATAGTCAATTATTATTTGACAAGAAAGGCAAAAACAAGGAAAGAGTCTCTTCAATAAATGGTACTAGGAAAATTAGTTATTCACATGTCAAAGAATAAAAAACTAGACCTCACAATTACACCAGTCACAAAAAGTAACTTGAAATAGATTAAAGACTTAAATGTTTGACCAGAACTCTTAAATTTCTAGAAGAAAACATAGGAAGAAAGCTTCATAATACGGGTCTTGGCAATGGGTTTTTTTACTTGAAACCTGGAACACAAACAGCATCAAAACCAAGTGGGTGTATGTTCAACTGAAAAACTGCTGCACAGCAAAAGAAAAGGTTAAAAAAAAGAATAAATAAATAAAACTAGGGAATAGGAAAATATATATTTGCAAGCCATGTATCTGTTAAGTGGTTAATATCAAAACCATTCGTGATGATTCAAAAAGAAGTATTTTTTCCCTACTTATATCATGATATGCCAATTTGAAAGCCTCAAGAGCAGATAATTTATTATTTAAGCAGTCTGGAATTAGTTCTTGAGAAGCTGATATGGCAAAATCGAATAGCAAAACTTGTTTTCTTGATGTGCTCAAAAAGCAAACTAGGAATGTCATGTGGTTTTCTATATTGTTCTGTTGCTAAAGCTCTCCTGCGAAGTGAAAGTTTCTCTGCAAACAGATTATGTTACAAATTCTGGCTAAGAGATTGTCAGAGTAAGAAATTGGTATCAATTGTTCTTTAGGTCATTATCACATATCATCTGCATGTAATTTCCATAGCAGTGAACACTGATTGTGACATTAGTATTGTGGTAGTGTTGGCCTGAAGGCTGGAGGTATTGATATGCACTCTAGTCATGACAATTCCTAAAGAAGAAAAAATAATTATAGTCTATTTGCATAAATCACTCCAAGTAATGGTGTACCTATCACTTTTCAGTTAGTTTGCAGCATTCAGTTAGCTGGCAAACCAGAGAATTTATGAAGCATTAAACCATGTCACTGTTAGTCAGATTAAATTCACTGTAACATTATACTTACATAAAGTGCTTTGTGAAGGAGATATGAAAAATGTTAACTGAACTGATCTCAGAAGACAGAAAAATGATTATGATATAATACTTGGGCTGAATATTATCCCTTTCCTGGCATAAGCTCATTATGGTTTTTAAAGGACTAAATTCAAATGATAAGAAAAAAAGCAGGACTCTTACTGGAAGACTGAAAGATATATGTATCAGAGGCAATGTTCTCAAGGAGAAAGATGGAATAAGGAGGAGGAAAGGATATAAAAATAACTCACTCTGTACATTCTAGAAGGAGAGAACAAGAAGGGGAATGGGGTGCCTGCAGAGAGTTGAGGGGCCGTGGGAATCCTCTTTGATCCTCACATTTTGCGGATGGGAAACCAAAGTCTGCAGAAACTTAGAGTTTAGCCTAAGGCAAAATAGCTTGCAAGTAACAACCTCCTAACTCCTAATATAGTGCATTTCCTGTAAACCTCAGAGTAATTTTAATTCAAGATGTAAGCTAAAGACCAATTTTCATAAATTTTGCATTAAAATTAAAGTTAAATATACTTCATTATACTTCATTAATATACCAAACTAGGACCAAGTTCTGAAAATTTTTTTTTAAATGGAGGTTCTTGTAAAGAAGCAAAAACACTATGTACTTGAGAAGCTTAGCTCACAAAAACTAAGATCATTGCTTACAGAGCAGGAGTGGAGGCCATGGACAAATTTCCTGGTGGCCTGTGCTGTGAGCCGCAATTCTAGTGCAAGGAGTCAGGCATATCTTAGATCTCTGCAAAGTCTGCCTAACAATTTGATATCCTGGACATTCGTCTGGTGTGCTTTATTGAAGGCATTCATATATAAACCAGTGAAAAATACTATTTCTGGAGGGGAAAAGAACAATCCAGTTAACTTGGCGTTTTCTATTTCTTCTTTATTTCATTTTTTGCCTTTATTTTTCTATTTTTCTAACTGGCTCAGAGGAGCCTCAAGTGTACACACCCTAGAGGAATTCAGAATTTGCCAAATGCTCCACACTTCTTAACCCCATCTAAAGAACACTGCCACAGACAAAGAAGTGTAAACAAAATAACAAGATGGACAATCTTATTTTTAAAACACCAAAGCTGAATTTTATCTCATAACATCCTGTTTTTGCATGATAGTAAATTATCCAGAGGGGAATGTGTGCCAAAGGTTTTTGGAGGGATGGGGGGTTTCCTTTGTTTATACACGATTATGGGCTTCCCACGTGTCACTAGCGGTAAAGAACCTACCTGCCAATGCGGGAGACATAAGAGATGTGGGTTTAATCCCTGAGTCAGTGAGATCCCCTGAAGGAGGGCCTGGCTGTCCATGCCAGCATTCTTGCCTGGAGAATCCCACCGACAGAGGAGCTTGGTGGGCTACAGTCCAAAGGTTTGCAAAATGTTGGACACAACTGAAGCAATTTAGCACGCGTGCTAGCATACATGATTATAATGGACCACATTCATTTTGCCTAAGACCCCTGATTTCTGAGAGATTGTTTCACGCACAGCTCTTAAAAGGGAAATGAATGTTTAATTAGAAGGAAACAGAAGTATGTAGTATTTTGATCTCAACTACACTCCCTAAACTGGCCAAAGCTCGGAAGACTCCGTATCCATTTCTGTGCTCTGGCTATCAGCTCTGCCAAGTGCTTGATCACATTCTGCTCCACCTTCTGGTGAAATCCCACCTGGGCTTCCTTTCCTCCCAGGTGTATTCCTCTAGCCTCCCAGAAGGAGATGGCCCTTGTCATTTTCCAAATGAACTCCTCCTCTTTGTGTCTTTCATCTCATGTCACAGAAACCTGTCTCAACCGTTGACTATATACCTTCTTTCTCCTGAAAGTTTCACTTCTTCTTCCTATATTCTCATCCAGCAGGTCTCAGTGTGGCCCCCAAACCAGAAGCATGCATTCTCTGGCCTTATCCCAGACCTGCTGAACCAAACTCTGGTCTGGAGCCCAGCGATCTTGTTGGACCAGCCCTCCAGCTGGTTCTGAAGCAGGCCAGCATCTGAGCACGAAAGTGCTAGTGAATTCCACCTTTTAAAGAATTGCACCACGACCCCAGGCTTCCTTCCCTACTCACATGACGGGCAGCTTCCTCCAGGCACTTGGTCCCTCTTCTTTCCTTCCTCTGTTTGCCTCTGACCCTACTAATTTTTCACATCAGTGTATTTTGCCTTTTGAGAAATGACACATTTGGATGGATCTAGTGCCGTAGTCTAATTACAGGGCTACCTAAACCCAGGAGAGTGTTTCTAGTGATTAATGGATTGCTATATTCTTTAGCTCTTTCTGACTGTAGCTGACATATCCTAATGGTCTGACTTAGAACTAGCCCAGAGAAGAAGAAGTACAGTGATATTCAGCAAACAGGGTTGATATTTTCTCAGTCTGTGATACATATTATTGATGTCATAGAAAAGTGCTGTCAGTGACAGTAACTGGAGTTAAGATCCTGCCTCCTTCATTGTGGGATAATAATAATAATTATTACAAATAATTTAATTCTCACAATATGCAAGGTTATTCCTGTGTTTCTCATTTTAAAACATTACAGAACTCAATGCAATAATTTTAATCTTCACTCCAATTTTTCAGTCGAGGAAATCAAAGTTTCAAGTTATTATGGAACAGTCCAAGTTGCTATAGTTAAAGCTTGGCAGTGAGCTGGATTTCAAACCAAGGTCTGTCTCAGTCTGTAGGACAGGCTGCTAATGATACCTATTGGGGAGGGTTGCCTGTGGATTCATCCTTTTGTGTACTCATTAGTTCACTCAAGGCCTATCATTAAGCCCCTCACCTTCTGGGGTGCAGTGGGCTAGGCTCTGGGAACACAGAGAAGAAAGACACGGTCCTCAAGGACTCACATTCCAGTGGAGAAACACATAACTAAACCATTTCAGTTTCTTAGGGACCGCAGTGTAGAGCCATCCAGAGTGTCGAGGCGGGGCAGAGGTAATGTACAGGGCATGTTCCCTGGATGAGGAGTCACGGAAGTCCTCCTGGGGCAATGACATAGCAGTTTTGATAGAGGATGAGTCAGCCAGAAAAAAATCACAGAAGCAAACACAGAAAAGGGCATTTTAGGTAAAAAGAGTTGCGCATGCCAAGGGGAAGAGCCTGATAAAATTTGGCACATTTGAACTTCAAACTCAGTATGGCAGAGGGAGATGAGAAGCAAGAATGGGCAGGGGAAAGACAACCAGGATTTTCATGCTGTGCTAAGGAATGGAATCCATCCAGAAGGCAGCAGAGAGACTGGGAAGAGTATTAAGCAAACAATGTGATTTAGAAAGACTGATACTAATGATACAGAGAATGGATTTGAGAACTGGAAGAAATTTCAGTTTTCTGTATTCTGCTCTTTTAAGAAGAACCAGCTACCTGGGTTCTAATTGTAATGGCTAGAATTGTGTTGCCCCAAATTCAAAATTCATCTGGGCCTCCCAGGTGGCGCAATGGTAAAGAATCTGCTTGCCAATGCAAGAGACACAAAAGCAGCAAGTTCAATCCCTGGTTTGGGAAAATCCCCTGGAGAAGAAAACGGCAACCCACCCCTGTTTCCTTGCCTGGAAAATTCTATGGACAGAGGAGGCTGGCAGGCTGTAGTCCATGGGACTGCAAAGAGTCAAATACAACTGAGCACACCCACACAGGTATAGAATATCAGCTCCATGAGACAAAATTTAGGGGGCTTCCCTCGTGGCTCAGCGGCTAAAGAATCTGCCTGCAGTGCAGGAGACACAGGTTTGATCCCTGGATTGGAAAGATCCTCTAGAGGAGGAAATGACAACCCACTCCAGTATTCTGGCCTGAAACAATCCCATGGATAGAGGAACCTGGTAGGCAACAGTCCATGGGATCGCAGAGAGTCAGACCCGACTGAGGGACTATGCATACACACAGAATTTATAATGGAGGGAGGTTGAAGACATCACCCACAGGAACTCAGAATGTATTCGTACACAAGACCTTTCAGGCGGTAATTAAATTAGAATGAGGCCCTACAGGTGAGCCCTAATCTAATAAGACTGGAATCCCTTGTAGAAAAAAATAAATAAATGATAAGGACAGACCCACACACAGAAGGAAGGGCGTGTGAAGACACAGTGAGAAGACAGCCACCTACCAGCCCAGGAGAGAAACTGTAGGGAAATCCATTCTGCCAACAGCTTTGTCTCAAATTTCTCTCCTCGAGAACTGTGAGAAAATAAATTTCTGCTGTTTAAGCCGCCTAGTCTGGGGTGCTTTGTATGACAGCCCAAGCAAACTAATACACAGGTTTTAAATCTCTCATATTTTAATTGGGCTTCCTAGGTGGTGTGAGTGATAAAAGTGCCTGGCTGCCAATGCAGAAGACACAAGAGACATGGGTTTGATCCCTGGGTTGGGAAGATACCCTGAAGAAGGAAATGGCAACTCACTCCAGTATTCTTGCCTGGAAAATTCCATGGACAGAGGGGCCTGGTGGGCTACAGTCCATGGGGTCACAAAGAGTCAGACATGACTGAGTGCACACAGGCACACACACACACACACACACACACACACACATTTTAAATTATAGCTACCAAGTCAAATTAGAAACGGCTATGTACCAGGCTTTCTCTAATAGCCAGGATCAGGCCCACTGAGCACATGTGTGAGTTTGTTAAAAATGAAATGGTAGCTAGCAATGGTCATTCCAAGAGCCTATTTTCTTTTTATACATTTGTAAGGGGAAAAAAAAAAAAAAAAACCGAGCAACAGCCTCCCTGCTTCCAACACAGACCTCTCTGGAGGATGAAATAGCACAACGACAGAATGTCACCCCTTGGCATGAAGGAATGCTGTGTTCAGTGCAAACGTATCTTTAGCCTTTGTCTCTTGTTGAAGTGGAGAGTACAAGTATGTGCCCCTTCCTGAATACAAAGAACGGAGACCCCACCTCAGCACTCCTGTCTTTCATGCCCACTTGAGGATCAGTCATCTAGAACAGCCATCTTTACAGAGACCAGCAAAGGCAGCTTCCTTTGTCCACTTCCTACAGAATCACAAACTACAGAAGGGGCCCAGCATGGAAGAGCAGCCACTGCGTGATGCGAGGAACATGCCACTGAAAATAGCAGGAATGTGCCATCTGAGACGTGGGAGTGTGTGTGTGAAGCATGTCGTTCTTTGCACGATTCCTGGTGCAGGTGGCTTCCTCCTGGTCAGTGTCGTTTTCCTACAGAGAGAGACAGGGAAGACATCACCAAGAAAGTGTGCAGTTTTCCAGGCAAGAATACCTCAATTCTGCGGGTAAACCAATGGACGGATTTTTCTCAGAAGACTTAGAACAACCAATAATACCCTCCAGAGAGTAGAAAATTTGGTGTAATTCAGTACTACACAATTCTGCCCCACACCTCAAATATTTAAGCATAGTGTTTAAGAATATTATAATGTCTACTCTATTACTGCCACGTGTTTTTCCATAACATGATTAAAGTATGTATTATTTCCAAAGTTGAGGTCATTCATTATTTTTTTCTGGTTACTTTTGTCTATTTAAAACTGTCAGAAACATTGGGAGGTGGGATAAATTGGTAAATTGGGATTGACATATATACACAGCTATGTTAAAAATAGATTACTAATGCTGCTAAGTTGCTTCAGTCGTGTCCGACTCTGTGCGACCCCATAGACGGCAGCCCACCAAGCTCCCCCATCCCTGGGATTCTCCAGGCAAGAACACTGGAGTGGGTTCCTTCTCCAGTGCATGAAAGTGAAAAGTGAAAGTGAAGTTGCTCAGTCATGTCCGACTCTTAGCAACCCCATGGACTGCAGCCCACCAGGCTCCTCCTCCCATGGGATTTTCCAGGCAACAGTACTGGAGTGGGGTGCCATTGCCTTCTCCGAGATTACTAATGAGACCTACTATATAGCACAGGGAACTCTACTCAATGCTCTGTGGTGACCTAAATGGGAAGGAAATCCAAAAAGAGGAATGATGTATATATATAACGGGTTCACTTTGCTGAACAACAGAAACTAACACACATTGTAAATAAACTATGAAAGAAAGTGAAAGTGTTAGTCGCTCACTCATGTCTGACTCTTTGTGACCTCATGGATTATAGCCTGCCTACTCTCTGTCCATGGACTTTTACAGGCAAACATACTGGAGTGGGTTGCCAACTACAATAAAAATTAAAATTGTCAAAAGCAGTTAGAGCTCAAAGTTTTAAAGATATTTAAAGGCAGCTTTTAATTATTTTAAAAGATTTAAGCAAAAGTCACCTCAGAAACTGGGAAATACAGTATTATATGGCTAACATTTAGAAAAGTAGTTCAGTTCAGTTCAATCACGCAGTCGTGTCCGACTCTTTGCAACCCCATGAATTGCAGCACACCAGGCCTCCCTGTCCATCACCAACTCCCGGAGTTCACTCAGACTCATGTCCATTGGGTCCATGATGCCATCCAGCCATCTCATCCTCGGTCGTCCCCTTCTCCTCCTGCCCCCAATCCCTCCCAGCATCAGGGTCTTTTCCAATGAGTCAACTCTTCGCATAAGGTGGCCAAAGTACTGGAGCTTCAGTTTTAGCATCATTCCTTCCAAAGAAATCCCAGGGCTGATCTCCCTCAGAATGGACTGGTTGGATCTCCTTGCAGTCCAAGGGACTCTCAAGAGTCTTCTCCAACACCACAGTTCAAAAGCATCAATTCTTCTGTGCTCAGCCTTCTTCACAGTCCAACTTTCACATCCATACATGACCACAGGAAAAACCATAGCCTTGACTAGATGGACCTTAGTTGGCAAAGTAATGTCTCTGCTTTTGAATATACTATCTAGGTTGCTCATAACTTTTCTTCCAAGGAGTAAGTGTCTTTTAATTTCATGGCTGCAGTCACCATCTGCAGTGATTTTGGAGCCCAAAAAAATAAAATCTGACACTGTTTCTACTGTTTCCCCATCTATTTCCCATGAAGTGATGGGGCCAGATGCCATGATCTTTGTTTTCTGAATGTTGAGCTTTAAGTCATCATATTTTATTTATTTCTGGCTGGGCTGGGTTTCCGTTGCTGCATTGGCTTTCCTCCAGCTGCAGAGAGCAGGCTTCTCTTCCTGATGACTTCTCTGTCTTGGAGCTTGGGCTCCAGGGCACAGGCTCTGTAGTTGTGGCTCACAGGCTTAGTTGCCCCCAGGCATGTGAGATCTTGGGAGATGAGAGATCAAGCCTATGTCTTCTGCTTTGCAGATTCTTCATCAATGAGCCACCAGAGAAGCCCTCTAGCACTCCTAATTGAAGGAAGGAAGGAAGGTGAAGTCGCTCAGTCATGTCCAACTCTTTGCACCCTGTGGACTGTAGCCTACCAGGGATTCTCAAGGCAAGAATACTGGAGTGGGTTGCCATTTCCTTCTCCAGGGGATCTTCCCGACCCAGGGATTGAACCCAGGTCTCCTGCATTGGAGGCAGACGCTTTAACCTTTGAGCCACCAGGGCCAATCCCTCCTAATTGAAGTTTTCCTTTTTTTTTCCCTTCAAGAAACAAAGTGAAATTGGTGGATTTCACCATGCTGCTGTTTTGTTTAATGAACTTCAAGTTAAGCAACTCAGCTGCACACCATCTGATAACCCTGTAACATGATTTGTTTACAGTGATTTCCAGTGATAATTGATGATATGAATAATGGAATTTAGACTGTGATTTATCCTTATTCATCCAAGGAAAGACTCCTTTAGACTTCTTGCAACAAGAAGCCACAATAACAGAGTTTTGAGAGGTTTAACAGGTGAAACGAATGAAAAATATTAATTCTGACTAATCAGAACTGATCCAGAATTTAACCAGTAAGATCAGCAGTCTGGAATATTGCACTCTAACTGATCAAAGCTTTAGCATCATGTCATGATGTTGTAGTTTAGTTGCTAAGTCGTCTCTGACTCTTTTGCAACCCCATGAACTGTAGCTCACCAGGTTCCTCTGTCCATGGGATTTCCCAGGCTGATACCAGAGTGGGTTGCCATTTCCTTCTCCAGGGGATCTTCCTGACCCAGGGATCGAACCCATGTCTCCTGAATTGACAGGCGGATTCTTTACCACTGAGCCCCAAACCCATCATGCCATGAGATGGGGTCAAATAAAAGTTTCCCTCAGAGAATAAGGGCTGTTAATCTGTATAATTAAAAGCATTAAAATTCCATAGCATGGTATCCCATGAAAATATTAATAAAGTCAACTCAAATGGTATTATGAAATGTAAACTTCCATTTTCAGGAAATATACTGTGAAAGCTAAAATAGTATACTACATTTCAAACATTTAATAATTATTCCAATGCAGCAATCTCCTGCTGAGTTTAAAATGGATTATTTGTAGATGATTTACTTTTGCTTCAATGAGGGCCATTTCTAAGTTCTGATTGAAGAGGATATTTTTTTCAAGATTGAGTTTTTTTTTTTTTTTTTTTTTCTACTGCTGGCTAAACGAGGTCCTCAGAGATTGAGGATGAATGCAGAGAGACTTTAGAGAAATGAAGTTCATCTGTTGTAATTATGCTGGCATGCTGCCTTGAAGGGAGCAGAGAGTACAGTGAGATTTAGGGAAGACAAGCTACTTTCTAGAAGTTAGAAAAGTAGTTGCCATTTTCTTTTTCTTTTTAAAAAGCATTTGGGCTTCCTTGGTGGCTCAGATGGTAAAGAATCAACCTGCAATGCAAGAGACTTGGGTGCAATCCCTGGGTTGGGATCCCCTGGAGAAGAGAATGGCACCCACTCCAGTGTTCTTGCCTGGAGAATCCCATGGACGGAGGAGCCTGGTGGGCTACAGCCCACGGGGTCGAAAACAGCTGGACACGACTGAGCGACTAACACTTTACTTCTTTTTCATTCTCTTAGGAAATGTGGGATTAGATACAGATGGTTGTCTCATTTTTAATTTGAAGAAGTGGATTTGTGTGAGAATTCATATAAACAAATGCTAAGAGGTCTGGTTTATGCTTCTGAGGCTTGATTAATCACCCACAACCACACTTGGGAGATCCGCACTGAGGCGTCAGGCTGACAGCAGGAGGGGCCTCAGGCTCAGCCGTGAAGTGGATCAAGCTGGTGTCTGGAGCCGCTGAGCCCCACCTTCTCCAGAGCCCATCCTCACCCCTTGTTGTGCCTGGCACCCGCTGTGCCCTGTGACCACCTGCTTCTTTTCTGCCCCCCATTTCCTCCAGTTACACCAGTACTCAGGAGAAAGAAGAAAACCGATTTAAATGAAAGCATCTTCAAACACAGATTGATAGAGCAACATCAGGCATCATGAGGGACCTGGGATTGTTTCCTGCTCGTCGGCTAGCAAGTTAGCCTGCCACAGCTCCACGGATGCTGGCAGAAAGAAGTCCTGGCTCTGGCTCAGGGACAAAGGACACTTTATTATCCAGTCAGCAGCAGTGGCCAGTGTCAGCATTAGTCCCGGGACCCTAAGCCATAATTTCCACCAGGTGGCACCATGGAGGCCAGAGGATGCTTTTCCACACAGTAGGGTGCATGTCAGGAGAGGAGTCCCAAGCTCAGGAAACCCCAGTCTTTTGTGAAGGGCCACAACGAAACCTGCCCAGCATCTGCTCCCAAGAGGACATCATCTTAGTTAGAGTGGACACAAACACACATACATTCTGCTTAGGCAAACACCACACTACTTTTGTCTTTCAAGGCTGCTCACGATACAGTATAGACTGGAAAAGCCCAAGACAAAAGGTGGCATTGCTGTGCTCCTAGAAAGGGCAGAAATACAACAGGCTCCCAGAGAAGAGCTCCTAACAGGCATGCCCTCTGTATGTGTGGAAGGGTCTTTTCAGGAGTCTGGGTATACAGTTAAAATGGACATTTGATAAAGTACACTCAACAAAATAATTCCATATTTGCAGTGGGAAGAGGGGAAAAAATCTCAAGTTTTATTTTCAGTAAAATATAAAGTTAAAATCTTGAGTGGTGGAGATGTGTTCAATTATGTGAATTATTGAAGCATTCTCAACTGAGGGTTACTTGAATGTTTTGATATTTGCATATTTTAGAAAAGTAAAGATAGACTTTAAAAGGTAGAAATATACTGGCTTAAAGCTTGATTCTTTTTTTTTTTTTTTTACTTCCTAGTCATTTTATTTATTTATTTATTTATTTTTACTTTACAATATTATACTGGTTTTGCCATACATCAACATGAATCTACCATGGGTATACACATGTTCCCCATCCTGAACCCCCCCCCACCTCTCTCCCCATATCATCTCTCTGGGTCATCCCAGTGCACCAGCCCCAAGCATCCTCTATCCTGCATCAAACCTGGACTGGTGATTCATTTCTTATATGATATTATACATGTTTCGATGCCATTCTCCCAAATCAAACTACCCTCTCCCTCTCCCACAAGTCCAAAAGACTGTTCTATACATCTGTGTCTCTTTTGTTGTCTCGCATACAGGGTTATCGTTACCATCTTTCTAAATTCCACATATATGCATTAGTATACTGTATTGGTATTTTTCTTTCTGGCTTACTTCACTCTGTATAATAGGCTCCAGTTTCATCTGCCTCATTAGAACTGATTCAAATGTATTCTTTTTAATGGCTGAGTAATACTCCATTGTGTATATGTACCACAGCTTTCTTATCCATTCATCTGCTGATGGACATCTAGGTTGCTTCCATGTCCTGGCTATTATAAACAGTGCTGTGATGAACATTGGGATACATGTATCTCTTTCAATTCTGGTTTCCTCTGGAACTAGAGGAATCAACCTGCCTGACTTCAGGCATTACTGTAAAGCCACAGTCATCAAGACAGTATGGTACTGGCACAAAGACAGAAATATAGATCAATGAAACAAAATAGAAAGCCCAGAGATAAATCCACACACCTATGGACACCTTATCTTTGACAAAGGAGGCAAGAATATACAATGGAGAAAAGACAATCTCTTTAACAAGTGGTGCTGGGAAAACTGGTCAACCACTTGTGAAAGAATGAAGCTAGAACACTAACACCATACACAAAAATAAACTCAAAATGGATTAAAGATCTAAACATAAGACTAGAAACTATAAAACTCCTAGAGGAGAACATAGGCAAAACACTCTCTAACATACATCACAGCAGAATCCTCTATGACCCACCTCCCAGAATACTGGAAATAAAAGCAAAAATAAACAAATGGGACCTAATTAAACTTAAAAGCTTCTGCACAACAAAGGAAACTATAAGCAAGGCGAAAAGACATTTTCTCAGAATGGGAGAAAATAATAGCAAATGAAGCAGCTGACAAACAACTAATCTCAAAAATATACAAGCAACTCCTACAGCTCAATTCCAGAAAAATAAATGACCCAATCAAAAACTGGGCCAAAGAACTAAACAGACATTTCTCCAAAGAAGACATATAGATGGCTAACAACACATGAAAAGATGCTCAATATCACTCATTATCAGAGAAATGCAAATCAAAACCACAATGAGGTACCATTTCACGACAGTCAAGATGGCTGCGATCCAAAAGTCAACAAGCAATAAATGCTGGAGAGAGTGTGGAGAAAAGGGAACCCCTTTACACTGTTGGTGGCAATGCAAACTAGTACAGCCACTATGAAGAATAGTGTGGAGATTTCTTAAAAAAAAAAAACTGAAAATAGAACTGCATTATGATCCAGCAATCCCACTGCTGGGCATACACACCAAGGAAACCAGAATTAAAGCTTGATTCTTCAGTGCAGTGTTTTACATTCAACAGAGACTGAAGTCTAAAGCTAACAGGATAATAATCATTAGCCTGGGCATGGGACAGTGTTGTGAGGATCACAGTCTTTTTTTCTTCCCTGAATAACTTTGAGATTCATAATCTTTTTTGTACATACTCTCAGTGTAGAGCATCAATAAATTAATCCTGTCCCAGTCACCAATTGTGTTAGTTTCTGGTATTTTGGAGGCATAAAATTTTCACTTCAAAAGATGAGGATGATGATAACTTCTTTTTTTTTTGTTTTTATGCTCAACATCCATTTATGATTAAAAAAAAAAAAAAACCTCCAGCATGTAGGCACAGAATGAATATACCTCAAAATAATAAAATCCATATATGATAAACCCACAGCTATTATCACACTCAAGGATGAAAAGCTGAAAGCATTTCAGTCAAGGATGCACATTCTCACCACTTTTATTCAAGATAGGTTTGGAAATTCTGGGCAGAGCAAACAGGAAAGGAGAAGAAATAGGGAATCCAAACAGAAAAAGAAGAGAAATATCTGTCACTATTTACAGATTGCGTGCTAAGTCACTTGAGCTGTGTCAGACTCTCTGTGACTCTATGAATTGTAGCCTGCCAAGCTCCTTGGTCCATGGGATTCTCCAGGCAAGAGTACTGGAGTAGGTTGCCCTTTCCTCCAGATGACATATTACTATCTGTAGAAAATCATAAATCACTACCAGGAAACTACTAGAGCTCATCATGAATTTGGGAAAGTTGCAGGATACAAAACTAGTGCATAGAAAGCTGTTGCATTCCTATACACTAACAATGAGATAGCAGGAAAAGAAATTAAGGAAACAATCCCATTTTCCATCATGTCAGAAAGAATAAAACACCTAGGAATCAACCTCTAAGGAGACAAAAAACCTGTACTCTGAAAACTATAGAACACAGATGAAAGAAATCTAAAATGATACACACAGATGAAAAGGTATTCCATGTTCTTGATTAGGAAGAATCTATATTGTTAAAATGACTATACCACCCAAGGCAAACTAAAGTTTCAATGTAACCCCTATCAAAGGCTTCCCTGCTGACTCAGATGGTAAAGAATCTTCCTGCAATGCAAGAGACCTGAGTTTGATCCCTGGGTCAGGAAGATCCCCTGGAGAGGAGAATGGCTACCCACTTCAGTATTCCTGCCTGCAAAATCCCATGGACAGACAAGCCTGGCAGGCCAGAGTCTATGGGGTCACAAAAGGTCAGACACGACTGAATACACACTCACAAATTTCCTCAAATCAAATTACCAATGGCATTTTCCACATAACTAGAACAAAAAAATTTAAATTTGTATGGACATACAAAAGATTCTGAAATACCAAAGCAATCTTGAAAAAAAAACAGAGCTGGAAGAATCAGACTCCCTGACTTCAGGCTATACTGCAAAGCGACAATCATCAGTATAGTACTAACACAGAAACAGCTATATAGATCAATGGAACAGGATAGAATGTCCAGAAATAAACACACACACACCTATGGTCAATTCATCTATGATAAAGGAAGAGAGAACATACAATNTATTTATATGTATATGTATATATGTCCTGCCATTCCCTTGTGGCCTGCAGAGTTTCTGCTGAAAGATCAGCTGTTAAATGTATGAGATTTCCCTTGTATGTTACTTGTTGCTTCTCCCTTGCTGCTTTTAATATTCTTTCTTTGTGTTTAGTCTTTGTTAGTTTGATTAGTATGTGTTTCTTCTGGGTGTATCCTGTATGGGACTCTCTGTGCCTCTTGGACTTGATTGACTATTTCCTTTTCTATGTTGGGGAAATCCTCAATAGTAAGATAGTACTGGCTGGCTGGCTCTCTTCTTTCTGTGGCAGAGCCTGGCAATTTGTAGAACATTCGGCTGAATAGCTCAAAAGAGTTTTAAATGTCACAAAACCCAGTGATCACAGAAGGAAAAAATACACGTTTGTCTCAAGAGATCATATTGAGAAACATAACTGAATAAATCTTTGTTTAGTATAACCAAGTTACCCATTGTTGAGATTTTTTTTTCCATTTCCATCCTCTCAGCTTCAGGGAGGAATTCTCGTACTCTCTCTTTTTTTCCCTACAAATTCAAAGTTTGTTTAAAACCTTTCCTGATACCTCTGGCTCTTAGTGATTTTTCTTGGGCTCCCATGTGAGTTATTGCTTATAACATTCTTTTGACACATAGTTTATATCCTATTGAAACATTGTTTATATTGTATTGAAGTTAACTTTATATATTTATCAAGTTGTTTCATTCAGCTTTGGGAGCCCTACCTCTCTAATTAGATTATAAACTCCTTAGAGAAATTAGCAAAATACACTCTAGCTCTAGTTTGTATTGCCCTTATCAATAAAAAAATTCCTTCATACAATTAAAAGAGAGAAATCTCTGCATTTAGAAAATTTTACAATATCATGGTAGCTGCACTGTGACTTGAATATGTCTGTTTTTCTGATGTCAAAAGATGAACAGAGCTTGTAAGTTATTTGTTTAAAGTTGGATTGTACATTTTCTCCTATGACCTTCAATTGATAATTATTCTGTTATATCAACATCCTGATGGCCTTCATCATATATTCAGTGTTCTCAGGTGCTCCCAGCTGTCCTAATCCTCTAACCACTCCCAGATCATTCAAAGTGGGGCTCTGGCTTCAGGACAAATCCATTATGCCTCGCTTCCCCAGTCACATCAGTGACCATCAGAAATTCAAGACTCTTGATTATCTAAAATCATTAGTCCAACCTGCATATCTTGTAATCTAACCCTGCCCCTAATCACCCCTGCCTTCCCAAACCTATTATCTCTGAAATCAGCAATTCTCACAATATAACATCATTTCCTACCATTGAATTTCACTTACTCTTGTATTTATAATCCAAAAATTATTTTGCCTTGCAGAAATATTCAATATGTTTTCTCTCCTCTCCCATTTCTCCCTTATTTCTCTCCTTACCCAATCTACATTCTATGATCTAACACCTCCAAAGCATGTGAACACAATTCTAAGCAGCTATGGATGTTCGCAGAAGTAAAGGCATTCCAAGTTCAGGTTATTTGGTTAAACTATATGTTCCCCTGACACTCATACACTTTTAAAAATAACTCACTTTTGAAATAGAATTATCTAGGATCAAATTATATGAAACAGAGTCTCTACCATTAAACATGCTATCATATTGTAATAGCTACTGTCCTGAAACAAAACAAAACAAAAAACTTACATGACTCCATGCTTTCTCTAGGCTCAATAAATCTACTCACCTTTGCTACAAAACTTCATGGAAGATTCATGTATTTTCACAGTCTCTGTTTTGTTTTGTTTTTTTCCTATGCCCTATTCTCAAGTTGATCATTATGCTTTCTGCCACAGTTGTCCACAGAAACCGTATTCATAAGTCAACCAATGGTCTTTTTCTCATAAGATCCAATGGTTAATTTCCATCTTCATTAGGTAGGACTATCAATCACTTTGAACATATCTGATCAATTCTTCTTTAAAAAAAATTCATTTATATTTTGAGATAGCTCACTCTCCTGGGAATCCTCCAACTTGTGTGAAAACTGAATCTCTTTCAACTTCTCTTTCTCTCCACCTGCAAATGTTCCTTGGGATCAGTCTTCAGCCCTTTCCTCCATCTGTCCTCAACCCAAGTACATGCTGTTGATAAGCATGTTTATCATCTTGCCTGACTTCATCTTTAATTTTTCAACTCATATAACTAATAGCCTATTGGGTAGCTCCTCTAGCATGAATAATAGTCACAAAAAGCCAAACATGTCCAAAAGAGTCTTTTCTTTTTCTTCCCAAATCCATTCTTCTCTGTCTCTGTTTGGCCAGCTGCTTCAGCCACAACGTGCCAGGAGTCACTCTCAAATCTGCTGTTCTTCATTGGTCATGTTTAATACATACTTCTTGGAAGAAAAGTTATGACCAACCTAGATAGTATATTCAAAAGCAAAGACATTACTTTGCCGACTAAGGTCCGTCTAGTCAAGGCTGTGGTTTTTCCTGTGGTCATGTATGGATGTGAGAGTTGGACTGTGAAGAAGGCTGAGAGCCGAAGAATTGATGCTTTTGAACTGTGGTGTTGGAGAAGACTCTTGAGAGTCCCTCGGACTGCAAGGAGATCCAACCAGTCCATTCTGAAGGAGATCAACCCTGGGCATTCATTGGAAGGAATGATGCTAAAACTGAAGCTCCAGTACTATGGCCACCTCATGCGAAGAGTTGACTCATTGGAAAAGACCCTGATGCTGGGAGGGATTGGGGGCAGGAGGAGAAGGGGACGACTGAGGATGAGATGGCTGGATGGCATCACGGACTCAATGGACATGAGTCTGAGTGAACTCTGGGAGTTGGTGATGGACAGGGAGGCCTGGTGTGCTGCGATTCATGGGGTCGCAAAGAGTTGGACAAGACTGAGCAGCGGAACGGAATCCATCCTCAAGTCCTGCTTTCTCTACCATCAAAGTATATACATCTTTCAGCTAGATCTTGGTCCTCATAGACCATCCTGAGCAAGGTCAGCACCATCTTCTCCCTGAACCACACCAAAAACCTTGTGAAACCAAAAATCTTGTGAAATCCAGTGAACTGGATTCACTCCTTCCATCTTGTCTACCACTTTTTTTTTTTTTAATGTCTTGCTCAGACTTCTCTCTGGCTAACAGCCAGCATGATATCTTTAAAACATGAGACCACTGTGTTATCGTTAAACTCTCCATTGACTTCAACACCCACTTACAACACACACTCACCCTTTGGCAGAGTATATCTGAAATCTTATCATCTGGCCAGCCAGCCTCTGCTCTCTTCCACTTCATTATTCACTACCATACTATACAGTATTTGCAGCTGCAGCAGCCTCCTTTTCTTCTCTTCCCAGAGGCTATTTTAATTACTGTTCTCTCTGAATGTGAAGCTCTTTCCTATCATCTTTCCAGAACTGCCTCTTTACTTCATTCAGAACTACTGTTTATAAAGTCTTTTTGACCACCTAGTTGAAGCTGTCCATCCTCATTCCTTCCCAGCTCTCAGTCAAATATCCATTTTTATCTGAGTAGCACTTAGCAATACATAAAAGTAATCAAGTAATGATTTATTTTCCGTTTCCCCTGCTAGAATATAAGTATCTTGGGAGAAGGTTCATCACTTTATTTCCAGCTCTTAGAATAATGCCCTATAGATAATAGGTGCTCAGTTTTTTAATTGTCATTGCAATCTGTAGCTAAACATGGACTAAAATGCACATATATGACTTTCAGTTCCGGGAACTTTCTAAATTAATGTGTCCTTATAAATGGAAGGAAGAAAGAAAGGACAGAGGTGGGGAGGAAGTAAAGGAGGGAAGGAAAGAGAAATAGGGGAAATAATTGACTATCTTGGCCAATTTTCAGCATCTTCCTCTTCCTGACTCCAAGACAGCTCAGTTAGGAGAAAGTAATCCACAATCCTGAGTTGGCTTTCCTTTTCTCATTTGATCACATTGATACTATAGTATCAGTTAGTAATTTTCCATAAGACAATGGGTTTTTTTAAGATTTCATATTTTTAAGTATTTTTCACTTTGGTCTACAGTTTGGATTTTCTCTGTGAATACTGAACTAAATGATTTTAAATGGATCCCTACAAGTTTAATTAATGACTATGAATAGGACTGAAATGCAGAAGCTCCCTCTGGTGGTTTGATTTGTAGGTATACAAAAGTAATAGACCAGAATAAGCTTCTCACAATGGACCCCGTGAAGAAATGTTGTTCTGCTGCTCCCCAGCCTCCCCTTCCTCCTCTCTCTCCTCTTCCTTCTTCCCTTTTAATTTTAAATGTAAAAGGAGTTTGGGTGGCAACCTTATGATAATAGCTACAAAAAATCTGTATGGAGAAACAAATTCTGGAAAGTTAAAAAAGACACAGAGTATGCAACTACCCAATACCAGACTTTCTGTGACTCCAAGTAAATACTTTAAAAAGGGCCTTGTTTTCTCTGTGCTAACTATAGAGTAAACATATCTCTAGCCTTTGCAAAGCAGAGACTGTAGGTGTTTTCACACTTCTTCAACTTTAATGATATTTTATTTGCTTTTTCCTGGGAACTGAGCAGCTTGTACAAATGTAGAAATCTTATGGATAACATAGTTAAGGGCAGTTCTTTGTAAAGCCTTGATAATATATAACTTGCTATAAATATTCCTTGTTGCAATACTCGAATATACTGGTATCTTAAAAGTGATATGATAGTTACAACATTTATATCTTTTCCATAGCTGGCTTCTGGAATTATTTGTACCTTGAACTTATAACTAAAATGTGTATTATTCAGGTGATGTTGTTTCCATAGTTTTAAGGTGTGATGGTCCATAATCATGTGTTTTTTTATTTCCATTAATGCAAATTTAGCAAAAGCTCTTATAATAGTATGCTATCACCATGCAGTAATTATAATCATCATGAAGTTAGTTTTTTTCACCAAATGTAACTTTGGTTGGGAAAATATCCTGCTAACAAATGGAAATTATAAGGAAAGTACAATGTGTTTTATAATTCAAGTTCAACTTCTCTGAAATTTACTTTCAATTGGAAAAGACCCTGATGCTGTGAAGGACTGGAGGCAGGAGGAGAAGGGGACAACAGAGGATGAGATGGCTGGATGGCATCACTGACTCGATGGAAATAAGTTTGGGTAAACTCCAGGAGTTGGTGATGGACAGGGAGGCCTGGCATGCTGTAGTTCATGGGAACGCAAAGATCAGACACGACTGAGTGACTAAACTGAACTAAACTGATATTATTAATATTGTTTAAAGATTTATTAATATTCATCCAGCATAATTTTATACTTTCATTTAAGTAAGTATTGCATTATTTTGAAAAATATAGCAGAATCATGTTTTGGATAGAACTATCTGATTTAAAGGTTGAATTCATAAATTATATTGTGATGTATGGGAATACTATGATATGTAGCTATAAGATGAGAAGATATATACACCTCTTCTACAATCAAATAGGAAGGAAATTAATATATTTGATAATTTAAAGAAAAATTAAACAGGTATTCTTATTATGTTTTAGGCTTCCCTGGTAGCTCAGATGATAAAGGATCTGCTTGCAGTGTATGAGATCTGGGTTTGATTCCTGGTTTGGGAATATTCCTTGTAGAAGGGAATAGCTGCCCTCTCCAGTATTCCTGCCTGGAGAACTCCATGGACAGAGGAGCCTGGCAGGCTACAGTGCATCAGGTCACAATGAGTCAGACATGACTGGGCATCTAATATGTATTATGTTTTAACCTCTACATATCTGCTTTCTCTTTTTATTAATTGCATGTAATTGCAGTCATTTAACTTCATGTATCCCAAAGAAAGGCACTGCCAAAGAATGTTCAAACTACCACACAATTGCACTCATCTCACACAATAGCAAAGTAATGCTCAAAATTCTCCAAGCCAGGCTTCAACAGTATGTGAACTGAGAACTTCCAGATGTTCAAGCTGTATTTAGAAAAGGCAGAGGAACCAGAGATCAAATTGCCATTATCCATTGGATCATTGCAAAAGCAAGATAGTTCCAGAAAAACATTTACTTCTGCTTTATAGACTACACCAAAGCCTTTGACTGTGTGGATCACAACAAACTGTGGAAAATTCTTCAAGATATGGGAATACCAGACCACCTTACCTGCCTCTTAAGAAATATGTATGCAAGTCAAGAACCAACAGTTAGAATTGGACCTGGAACAATGGACTGGTTCCAAATTGGGAAAGGAGTCATCAAAGCTGTATACTGTCACTCTGTTTATTTAACTTATATGCAAATGCAAGGTGCATCATACAAAATGCTGGACTGGATGAATCACAAGCTGGAATCAAGATTGCCAGGAGAGATATCAGTAACCTCAGATATGCAGATGACACCACCCTTATGGCAGAAAATGAAGAGGTACTAAAGAGCCTCTTGATGAAAGTGAAAGAGAATAGTGAAAAAGCTGGCTTAAGACTCAGCATTCAAAAAATGAAGATCATGGCATCAGCCCCATCACTTCATGGCCAATAGATAGGGGAACATTGGAAACAGTGACAGACTTTATTTTCTTGGGCTCTAAAACCACTGCAGATGATGACACTGCAGACATGAAATTGAAAGACTCTTGCTCCTTGGAAGAAAAGCTATGACCAACCTATACAGCATATTAAAAAACAGAGACATTACTTTGCCAGCAAAGGTCCATCTGGTCAAAGCTATGGTTTTTCCAGTAGTCATGTATGGATGTGAGAGTTGGACCATAAAGAAAGCTGAGTGCTGAAGAATTGATGCTTTTGAACTGTGGTGTTGGAGAAGACTCTTGAGAGTCCCTTGGACAGCAAGGAGATCAAACCAGTCAATCCTAAAGGAAATCAATCCTGAATATTCATTAGAAAGGGTGATGCTGAAGCTGAAGCTCCAATACTTTGGCCACCTGATGCGAAGAACTGACTCAATGGAAAAACCCTGATGCTGGGCAGGAGGAGAAGGGACTGACAGAGGATGAGATGTTTGGATGGCATCACCATCTGGTCAAAGCTATGGTTTTTCCAGTAGTCATGTATGGATGTGAGAGTTGGACCATAAAGAAAGCTGAGTGCTGAAGAATTGATGCTTTTGAACTGTGGTGTTGGAGAAGACTCTTGAGAGTCCCTTGGACAGCAAGGAGATCAAACCAGTCAATCCTAAAGGAAATCAATCCTGAATATTCATTAGAAAGGGTGATGCTGAAGCTGAAGCTCCAATACTTTGGCCACCTGATGCGAAGAACTGACTCAATGGAAAAACCCTGATGCTGGGCAGGAGGAGAAGGGACTGACAGAGGATGAGATGTTTGGATGGCATCACCGACTCAATGGACATAAGTTTGAGTAAACTCTGGGAATTGGTGATGGACAGGGAGGCCTGGTGTGCTGCAGTCCATGGGGCTGCAAAGAGTCAGACACGACTGAGCAACTGAACTGAACTGAACTGAATTACATGTATCAAAGCAGAATTAAACTGCAATAAGATATTTATGATATTAACAGCAGTTAATAAAATCATGAAAAAATATGTTATTTAGTGAATTTGTCATTGTATTAGTCTGAGTCCTCCAGAGAAACAGAATTTATATATAAGATGAATATGGTAGGAAGGTATTTATTTTGAGGAACTGATTGGCTCCTGTGATTATGGAGGCTGAGAAGTTCCACAGTTTACTTTCTGCAAGCTGGAGACTCAAAACACTGGTGGTATAATTCAGTCTGAGTCCAAAGGCCTGAGAACGAGGGCAACCCACAGTGAATCACAGTATGAGAGCAGGAGGAGATGCGATCACTTGTCCTAGTTCAAGGAGTGAGGCTGGAGTATGCTAGGTGAGGGGAGAGTTCCTCTTTCCTTTTCTATTCAGACCCTCAGGAATCTGATGCCTTTCCTTGTCAAGGGAATGCAATCTATGTCTGAGGAGGCCTTACAAATAGCTGTGAAAAGAAGAGAGGCGAAAAGCCAAGGAGAAAAGGAAAGATATAAGCATCTGAATGCAGAGTTCCAAAGAATAGCAAGAGAAGATAAGAAAGCCTTCTTCAATGATCAATGCAAAGAAATAGAGGAAAAGAACAGAAGGGGAAAGACTAGAGATCTCTTCAAGAAAATTAGAGATACCAAGGGAATATTTCATGCAAAGATGGGCTCAATAAAGGACAGAAATGGTCTGGACCTAACAGAAGCAGAAGATTTTAAGAAGAGGTGGCAAGAATACACGAAAGAACTGTACAAAAAAGATCTTCATGACCCCGATAATCATGATGATGTGTTGACTAACCTAGAGCCAGACATCTTGGAATGTGAAGTCAAGTGGGCCTTAGAAAGCATCACGACGAACAAAGCTAGTGGAGGTGATGGAATTCCAGTGGAGCTGTTTCAAATCCTGAAAGATGATGCTGTGAAAGTGCTGCACTCAATATGCCAGCAAATTTGGAAAACTCAGCAGTGGCCACAGGACTGGAAAAGGTCAGTTTTCATTCCAATTCCAAAGAAAGGCAATGTCAAAGAATGCTTCAACTACCGAACAATTGCACTCATCTCACATGCTAGTAAAGTAATGCTCAAAATTCTCCAAGCCAGACTTCAGCAATACGTGAACCGTGAACTCCCTGATGTTCAAGCTGGTTTTAGAAAAGGCAGAGGAACCAGAGATCAAATTGCCAACATCCGCTGGATCATGGAAAAAGCAAGAGAGTTCCAGAAAAACATCTATTTCTGCTTTATTGACTATGCCAAAGCCTTTGACTGTGTGGATCACAATAAACTGTGGAAAATTCTGAAAGAGATGGGAATACCAGACCACCTGACCTGCCTCTTGAGAAATCTGTATGCAGGTCAGGAAGCAACAGTTAGAACTGGACATGGAACAACAGACTGGTTCCAAATAGGAAAAGGAGTACGTCAAGGCTGTATATTGTCACCCTGCTTATTTAACTTATATGCAGAGTACATCATGAGAAACGCTGGACTGGAAGAAACACAAGCTGGAATCAAGATTGCTGGGAGAAATATCAATAACCTCAGATATGCAGATGACACCACCCTTATGGCAGAAAGTGAAGAGGAGCTAAAAAGCCTCTTGTTGAAAGTGAAAGAGGAGAGTGAAAAAGTTGGCTTAAAGCTCAACATTCAGAAAACGAAGATCATGGCATCTGGCCCCATCACTTCATGGGAAATAGATGGGGAAACAGTAGAAACAGTGTCAGACTTTGTTTTTTTGGGCTCCAAAATCACTGCAGATGGTGACTGCAGCCATGAAATTAAAAGGCGCTTACTCCTTGGAAGAAAAGTTATGACCAACCTAGATAGTATATTCAAAAGCAGAGACATTACTTTGCCGACTAAGGTCCGTCTAGTCAAGGCTATGGTTTTTCCTGTGGTCATGTATGGATGTGAGAGTTGGACTGTGAAGAAGGCTGAGCGCCGAAGAATTGATGCTTTTGAACTGTGGTGTTGGAGAAGACTCTTGAGAGTCCCTTGGACTGCAAGGAGATCCAACCAGTCCATTCTGAAGGAGATCAACCCTGGGATTTCTTTGGAAGGAATGATGCTAAAACTGAAGCTCCAGTACTTTGGCCACCTTATGCGAAGAGTTGACTCATTGGAAAAGACCCTGATGCTGGGAGGGATTGGGGGCAGGAGGAGAAGGGGACGACCGAGGATGAGATGGCTGGATGGCATCACAGACTCAATGGACGTGAGTCTGAGTGAACTCCGGGAGTTGGTGATGGACAGGGAGGCCTGGCGTGCTGCGATTCATGGGGTCGCAAAGAGTCAGACATGACTCAGCGACTGAACTGAACTGAACTAAACTTACTGAGTCCATTGATTCAAATGCTGATCTGATCTGTAAATACCTTCAGGGTCATAGCCAGAAACAATGTTGACATATAAAATTAACCATCACAGGCATTCAACATGCAGTTGTAAGATCATCCATGATTAACAACAGTGTTTGTCAATTGCCTCCCAGGTGAGAAGCACTGAAGAAAGTGACATTAAATGTTTGGTAACTTACAAAAAGTATTTATAATACCAAAAGTTACAGGTATTTACTAAAGTACTTTCTTATGTTGTTTTAAAAATAAATGTGGATTAGAAAGGTTTTGATGTGAAACATGGGTTTCAGGGGCAACTACAGTTAAATATCAACAGAAAAGCATTTTTGTATTGCAAACAAATGTAACTTTTAAAGAAAATATTGAGGATTCAGGATTCGTAAATGTGAGAACATATACTATATGTTAAGTGTGACAGTTATAAGATAATCTGCTTTTCTAACTGTTGACCAGGTATTTGTTCAGACCAGATTATTTCATTGTGATAGTTTGTAGATCAGGAAGTTACTGGCTGTTCTTTTTACGACATTATCAGGACTTCTGTGAAAGAGAGGAAAATCTTACATTACTGTCTCATAAAATTGGAATTTAGGGGTTGTGTATCAAGCGAAAACAATCCCCAGTTATGGATGTGACTGGTGATAGAAGCAAGATCCGATGCTGTAAAGAGCAATATTGCATAGGAACCTGGAATGTCAGGTCCATGAATCAAGGCAAATTGGAAGTGGTCAAACAAGAGATGGCAAGGGTGAACGTCGACATTCTAGGAATCAGCGAACTAAAATGGACAGGAATGGGTGAATTTAACTCAGATGACTATTATATTTACTACTGTGGGATGTCAGGTCCATGAATCAAGGCAAATTGGAAGTGGTCAAACAAGAGATGGCAAGGGTGAACGTCGACATTCTAGGAATCAGCGAACTAAAATGGACAGGAATGGGTGAATTTAACTCAGATGACTATTATATTTACTACTGTGGGCAGGAATCTCTCAGAAGAAATGGAGTAGCCATCATGGTCAACAAAAGAGTCCGAAATGCAGTACTTGGATGCAATCTCAAAAATGACCAAATGATCTCTGTTCGTCTCCAAGGCAAACCATTCAATATCACAATTATCCAAATCTATGCCCCAACCAGTACTGCTGAAGAAGCTGAAGTTGAATGGTTTTATGAAGACCTACAAGATCTTTTAGAACTAATACCCAAAAAAGATGTCCTTTTCATTCTAGGGGACTGGAATGCAAAAGTAGGAACTCAAGAAACACCTGGAGTAACAGGCAAATTTGGCCTTGGAATGCGGAATGAAGCAGGCCAAAGACTAATAGAGTTTTGCCAAGAAAATGCACTGGTCATAGCAAACACCCTCTTCCAACAACACGAGAAGACTCTACACATGGACATCACCAGATGGTCAACACCGAAATCAGATTGATTATATTCTTTGCAGCCAAAGATGGAGAAGCTCTATACAGTCAACAAAAACCAGATAGCTACATCTAAAGAATGAAATGAGAACATTCTCTAACACCATACACAAAAATAAACTCAAAATGGATTAAAGACCTAAATGTAAGACCAGATACTATAAACATTCCTGATGAAAACCTGGGCAGACCTCTCTTTGACATAAACCACAACAATATAGTTTTTAAATTCATCTCCTAGAGTAATGGAAATAACTAAAATAACAAATGAGTATACTTAAACTTGACAGTCTTTGCACACCAAAGAAAACCATAAACAAAATGAAAACCTACAGAATGGGAGAAAACATTTGCAAATGATGCAGCCAGTAAGTGATTAATTTTGAAGTTTGTAAACAGCTCATACAGCTCAATAAAATTTTCAAAAAGTCAAAAAACCTGCAAAAGACCTAAGTAGACATTTCTCCAAAGAAGTCATACAGATGACCAGGAGGCAAATTGAAATATGCTCAACATCACTAATTATGAGAAATGCAAGTCAAAACTACAATGAGGTATCACCTCATTCCAGCCAGAATGGCCACCATCAAAAAGTCTACAGCCAGCTGATGCTGGAGAGGAGGTAGATAAAAAGAACCCTCCTATTGTGTTGGTAGAAATGTAAATTTGTACAACCACTGTACAAACAGTATAGAGCTTCCTTAAAACAGTAGAGAGGTTTCTTAAAAAATTAAAAATAGAGTTATCATATAATCCCACAATCCCACCCCTGGGCATATATCTAGGCAAAACTCATTTGATGAGATACTTGTGGCAGCACTATTTACAATAGCCAAAACATGGTAAAAGCTTAATTGGATGAATGTATAAAAAAGATGTGGTATAAATGGAATGCTGCTTAGCCATAAAAAAAAAAAAAAAGAAATAATGCCATTTGTAATGATGAGGATGGGTCTAGAGATCATACAAAATCGAGTAAGCCAGAGAAATACAAGTATCATATATCACTTGTATGTGGAATCTTAGAAATATAGATACAAATGAACTTATTTATAAAACAGAAATAGACCCAGAGACATTGAAAGCCAACTCATGGTTACCAATGGGGAAGGAGGAAGGAGAAATAAATTAGTAGGTTGGGATTAACATATGAAAACTGTTCATGTCATGTCCACTGTTTGTGATTCCATGGACTGTAGTCCACAGGGCTCCTCTGTCCATGGAATTCTCCAGGCGAGAATAATGGAGTGAGTTGCCATGCCCTTTTATTCTCTTAATTATATATATTCCTAAGAAATATTTAACCTTGGCTTTTGCTATCACACTGTCTAAAGAGATCATTAATAACACATTTTCTCCTGCATTGATCATGGTTAGAAGAAAGCTTCCCCAGTGCACAGGCATAGGTGAAGGGAAGACAATCGTAGGATTGTATAACCTTCTGACACCATCAACAGTAGTATCACTTGGAATTAACCAGTTGATAAATGAAAAAAAAACTCACTAACCCCCCTAATCTGGGTAGGAATGAGGGGAAGGGAAAGAGATCAGTGCAAAGCAAAACATGGAGCCTCCATTTCCTTGTCACAATTCAGCAAGATACACAGTGTCATATTAATTTTTTAATTGTTTTAATTGCATTTTTAGAGGGAAAGATGATGAAAAAAGACATAATATTGTACATGTAAAGTAATATATTTGAAAAAGAATGAAAACAAAATACTCCCATTGTAGCAGAACTTAGAACATATAGTAACAGAAAAGAAGAAGTGATGACATAGAGCCTACACGAGAGAGTACGCGTGTATGTTGAATGCTAACATACCTGTATCTGTCAGTTAATTTCTAACAATAATTTGTGTATTATTATTAGAAGAAAGACTAAACAATGAATATTTGATTAAGTGAGGTAGGAAAAATTTCAAGATAGCAGGAAAGAGGAAATAATAAAGGCACAAATTAATAAAATTAAAAGAAAAAATGAAATGAATACTCAGATAAGCTCAGAAAATAGTAATATAGTCCAACACTTGGCTAGTGTGATTTTAAAAAAGAAGAAATCCAAACAACCAAAAATAGGAATAAAAGAACATGAAATATAAATTGAAAGGAAAAAGGAGACATAATTTAAGACATGAGAAAATGAAAGTTGTAAGAGAATAGCATTCATGGTTCTAAAAAAGAAATATGAAAATCAGTAATATAGATTATTTTGAAGGGAATATAGATCACTAAAACAGACTAAAATATAGACTGAGAAAGTTAAAATCTCTATCCAATAGCCATAGAGCCAAAATATGTAGATCCTCCAAGAAATATAAACGAGACCCTGAACGTTTACTGGTAAGTTTTGTCAATCTTTCAAGAAAAGGATCAATTCTTTACTATACATAACTTTCCAAATCATTGGAAAATATGAAAAAAAAAGAAAAAAGAAATCCTCCTTAAGTTCAAATACTCCATAACTGACTTCTACACCTAATAAGAATCATCTACCAAAATAAAAGCCTTAAGGAAAACTTACAAGTTCAAAGATCAATATAAAGGGAAACAAAATTAATTTGAATTATATAGAGATATAGTATAATACATCATATTAATAGGTAAAATTAGTTTATATAATACTTACATTGATATGAAAATTTGATAAATTTAGTACTCATTCTTAAATAAAATTTTTAGTAACCTAGGATTGAATTTTATGTTTTCAACATGAAAAAAGAATACCAATCTGAAATCAATCATACATGCTAACTAGTGAAATACAGCTATTCCTCTTAAACTTAAAAGAACTCCATAACCTTTAATTTTAGAATTTTAAGTCAATGCAATTAGAAAAACAACAGTATTAGAATATAGTTTTTAAAACTACTAAAATTGTCTAATAAGAGATATCTTGAGAATAACTCAAAAATTTTCCAGAACAGTGCTGTCATACACTTTGTTGTTTAGTCGTTAAGTCGTGTCCGACTCTTTTGCAACCCCATGGACTGTAGCCTGTCAGGTTCCTCTGTCCATGGGATTTCTCAGGCAGGAATACTGGAGTGGGTTTTCATTTCCTCCTCCATGGGATCTTCCCAACCCAGGGATTGAACCCATGTCTCCTGCATTGGCAGGTAAATTCTTTACCACTGAACCACCTGGAAAGACCATGTAATATAAATTCCTTATACAATTTTAAATTACATTAAAGTAAATGCTTTAAAATGTTTGATTTTGTATTAATATTATCATCAGTATCAACATAGTCCTACATACAGGAAAAATTAGAAAACAGAAGTAAAATTTAAGTGATATAGAAGCTGAAGTACACACACATCAAATTTACACATAAATAAAACTGCTAATTACAGTGTTATTGCAAACATCCCCTACTATGCTCTCCTATTAATTATTAATTAGAATAAAAAGCAACTAAAGATTGTTCATGAATGCACAATATGATAAAATAAACTGAGGTTAATTATGGAAGGAAAGAAATGTGAAAATATATTGATAAGAAAATCTCAGTTTACCTAAAGATATAAAATATAGCTTTAAAAAAATGAGAAAAGTTTTGTCATAGAGGTATATAGTGTAAAGCTCTTTACTTTCTATAAAATAAAATAATTAGTATAAACACTTCAGGAAAATTTTTGAAGCTAAAGTGATTCTATACTTAGTCTGGAAGAACAATTATTAAGATGATCAGATTACTCTGAAAGAAAAAAGAGAAAACAGCCTGTACCAATGTACATTAAAACCTACTTAAATATTCAATGCATAAAGCAATGAGTACTTGAAGCAAGAATGGAAAATTATCACTGAAACAAATTAGAGTCCAAAAATATTTATTTATAAATATTGCATTTATGTTATAGGGGAGGAAATTAGTCAGTATACAATCCTAGAAAATGTGTCTTACTATGAAAGTGAAGTTAAATGATGTCTTTATAAAGAAACTAGGAAATAAATTTCTCTTAATAAATATCTATTGAGTCTTGAATTAAGATACTTTCATTCTATATGAAGCAAATAATAGAAACTGCAAAGTAAGAAAATATTGGTAATCTCTCCACCATGAAATAAATTAACAAATATATTGTCATGTTTTAAGATACTAACTAGCAAAATCTTTTAAACAACTATATAAAATGATGGGCTTCCCTAGTAGCTCAGACAGTAAATAATCCACCCAGAATGCTGGAGACTTGAGTTCGATCCTTGGGTTGGGACGATCCCCTGGAGAAGAGAATGGCTACCCTCTTCAGTGTTCTTGCCTGAATGCTATGGACAGAGGAGCCTGGCATGCTGCAGTTTGTGGGGTCACAAAGAGTCAGACATGACTGAGTGGCTACCCCTTTCATTTTCATATACAATGACATTAAGGTGGGGAAAGTTACTTAGGCATGACTATTTCAGTCCGTGCTCTCTCAGAAGACCAGAAACATCCCTTTTAATATTTTAAACAGAATGAAATACAATGCAAGGAATCAATTTACAAAATAGTTGGGATAACTGGGAAAACAAAGGTGAGAGAAATTACTGCTTCTTTCAGAAAACTAGAAATTAGGGAATTACAGAAAACTGCTAGAGGTGAGATTACTCCTTACAAGGAAGTAGGTGAATATTTGTCCACTGCAGATACAAGAGCAGTAATGACTTCTGCTCTCTACCTTCTAAATGCTGACCGTGAGTCTTGTTGACAGAATCTAAAGTGGAAACCTGTTATCAGGGATTCGAGGAAACACAGTTCCAAGGTGTCTAACCCTTTATAAAAGGGAGATCTTAGATGAAGAGGTAATGGAACTGAATTATCAACAGAAATTCTGATAAAACAGAAAAATGTGTGAATGTCACTAGTATCTTATGATAGAATTCCTCATATCCATCAAATATTTTATTTTGCAATGCATGAGAAATATGTTTCAATGGCATGAGAAAATATTCACTGTATTAGTTAAATGAAAAAGTCCCATTTATAAGCAATATACTATAAACCTACATTACTATAACATTAGCATAATTCTATATGATTCCAACTTTGTAGAGAGAGTAAACTTTCTCTAAATGCACAGTTAGATGTTGCAGAAATTGTCCTAAAATCTCATTTTATAAATGAAGATCTGAATTAAAATGTAAGTTTCTGTTAAGGTAATATGTAGAAAACCTGGAGAATAGCTCTAATATTTTTAGCTTAATGTCATAGTAGGAATCAACTCTAAAATATAACATTGCCCAGCTGACACTATCTTATAGTATAGTTATAGTTACTTTTAAAATAAATGGTGTAGTCTGAAAATGAAAGAGAATGTTCATGGCTAGGTTTTTCCAATAACCAGGTGACTACTCTAGAGATCTCATTAACTTATAAAAACCATAAAATTAAAAATGTTTTCTCAATACCCATGATAATAGAGGAATAAAGTTGCTTCTCTCTGAAGTAGGGCTTTAATTTGAATGTGTCCTTCAAGAAATACCATCTGTTATCTGGTTCATTATCAAGATGGATGTCACAGTTACTGTCAGGAGAACAATCTTCAATAGCAATCAATTCTTTACAAAAATTATGGGAGCATATTACTCTCCTTTGCAGAGTAATTATGCCATACGTTTAGTTGTTGTCTGATAAGGCAAGTACTTTATTGAAATGGAATTGTTTACCCTGCAGACTTATTCTGAGTATCTGCAGAGGGAGTGCAAGTCCCAAGAGCAGTTTTTCCAGGTCATTCTATCGCTTACAATATTTTTCAGTTATTCTTTCTTCAGTTCTGCTTTGCATATGATTTTTTAAATTGCCCTTGTTTTTGTTAGTCACTAAGTTGTGACTCTTTGTGATCCCATGGACTGCAGCACCCAAGGCTTTCCTGTCTTTCACTATCTCCCAGAGTTTGTGCAAACTCATGTCCATTGTGTCAATGATGCTATTGAACCATCTCATCCTCTTCTGCCCCCTTTTCCTCTTGTCCTCAATCTGACCCAGCATCAGGGTCTTTTCCAGTGAGTCAACTTTTCTCATCAGGTGGCCAAAGTATTGTAGCTTCAGCTTTAGCATCAGCCCTTCCAATGAATATTTAGGGTTTATTTCTTTTAGGATTGATTGAAGTCAAGGGCCTTAGGGAGCTTTACTACAAATGAAGCTAGTAGAGATGATGGAATTCCAGATAAGCTATTTCAAATCCTAAAAGATGATACTGTTAAAGTGTTATACTCAATATGCCAGCATTTTTGGAAAACTCAGCAGTGGCTACAGGACTGGAAAATGAAAGTGAATGTGAAGTCGCTCAGTCGTGTCCAACTCTTCACGACCCCATGGACTGCAGCCTACCAGGCTCCTCCACCCAAGGGATTTTCCAGGCAAGAGTACTGGAGTAGGTTGCCATTGCCTTCTCTGATAGAGGGTATAAGAAATTTAATTCTATAAAAGAATAAGCACAACTCAATTATAAAAATATTATAAGGCTTTGAGAAATAATGAGTATATTCTTGCTAATGAATTGTTTAAGTTGTCACATTAAGGAAAATATTGAGCTATTTTAACTATCAAGCACATTATAAAAAATAATATATTTAATTGATTAATCTTATAAGAAATTGCATAATATTATCCAAATGGTGATGTAATTACCAAATTGATTAACCACACTCCACTCCTCTCCATGTACAACAGACTGCACAATCTATTTCTAGAAAGATGTGCTAAGTTATTCTAACAAATGAGTTTGAAATGGCAACCCACTCCAGTATTCTTGCCTGGACAATCCCATGGACGGAGGAGCTTGGTGGGCTACAGTCCACGGGTGGCAAAGAGTCAGAACACGACTTCACTTTCACTTTCACTTTTATTTGTGGTGAGACAGAGGTAAAGAATCCTGCCAGTGCAGGTGATGGTGGAGACACAGGTTCTATCCCTGGGGTTGGGAAAGATCTCCAGGAGGAAAAAATGACAACCCTCTCCAGTATTCTTTCCTGGAGAATCCCATGGACAGAGGAGCCTGGAGGGCTACAATGCATGGGGTTGCAAAGAGTCAGACATGACCTAGCACATACACACACACATATTACATTAAAAACAAATACAAAGAATTAAAAGAGACTGCATAGTGTAAATATTAACAGTTCTTACATAGAAAAACATTGTGATGATTAAGAGAGGACTCAAGGTAAAATACTTAATTTCCTGCTGTGTTTTATGTGAAGTTTCTTTGTCATCAGGAAGTCAAATGAGTTAACTCTCCAAGATACTTGACTGTGAAGAAGGCTGAATGCTGAATTGATGCTTTTGAACTGTGGTGTTGGAGGAAACTCTTGAGAGTCCCTTGGACTGCAAGGAGATCCAACCAGTCCATTCTGAAGGAGATCAACCCTGGGATTTCTTTGGAAGGAATGATGCTAAAACTGAAGCTCCAGTACTTTGGCCACCTCATGCAAAGAGTTGACTCATTGGAAAAGACCCTGATGCTGGGAGGGATTGGGGGCAGGAGGAGAAGGGGACGACCGAGGATGAGATGGCTGGATGGCATCACGGACTCAATGGAAGTGAGTCTGAGTGACCTCCGGGATTGGTGATGGACAGGGAGGCCTGGTGTGCTGCGATTCATAGGGTCGCAAAGAGTCTGACACGACTGAGTGACTAAACTGAACTGAACTGAGGGACACTATGTTAGCATTTTTGTGACTCCTGTGATTCTTATCAACCATACACATTGTCTCCAATACTAGTTTTTCCCCTCAACTATATATTACTTCATGTCTCAAACACTCTAATTGCCCAAAATAATCTCAAAAATTGAACAATTTGCATTTGTCTTTACTGGTTCACATAAAACCATTATCCCTATAAATTTAAAAGAGCTTAAAAAGTTTATAAATTTAAAATAGCCCTTCCCTGAGACAAAGATGGCAGAATAGAAGGACTTGCACGCCTCTTCTCCTGTGAGGACTCCAAAAGTGCAACTCACTGCTGAACAGCCATTAACAGGAGAATGTTGGATCCCACCAAAAAAAAAAAAAATACCCTACGTCCAAGGGCAAAGGAGAGGCCCCAAGAAGATGGTAGGAGGGTCAAAATCACATTTTGAATCAAACCCCACATCTGCCAGAGACATTTGGAGGACTCAAACAAGACCTTATACCCCACAGGAACCAGATACCCCACAGAGACTGAGCCAGACCTGCCTTTAAGTGTTTAAGTGTCTCCTGTGGAGACATGGGTCAGTAGTGGCCAGCCACAGGGACAGGAGCTCTGGTTGCAGCAGTCCTGGGTCACACAGCGTGTGGCAAAAGCCCTCGTGGAGGAGGTTGCTATTAGCCCCACCGTAAAGCCACCGAGCAAATGACCCACAAACTGCAGAACAGTTATACCAAAGAAATTCTCACACTGTTAAGAAAGTTCTAGGACCCAATACAGATTTTTCAAGCTCAGGATCCAGCAAAGGGAGTGAGAACCCTCAGGGAATGTGACTTTGGAAGCCAGGGGAATTTGAATACAGAACTTCCACAGGACTGGGTTAACAGACTCTTAGAGGCACAAACAAACCTTGTGCGTGCCAGGAGCCATGAAGAAGGAGCAGTGTCCCCACAAAGACTGAGCCAGACTTGCTGCTGAGTGTCCAGAAGACTCTGGTGGAGGCGTGGGTCAACAGTGGCCGGCTAGGGGGTCAGGGGCACTGAATGCAAGAGTGCACGCACAAATCCTTTTGAAAGAGGTCACCATTATCTTCATTACCTCCACCATAGTTTGGCCTCAGGCCAAACAACAGGGAGGGAACACAGCCCTGCCCATCAACAGAAAATTGGATTGAAGATTTACTGAGCATGGCCCCACCCATTAGAATAAGACCCTGTTTCCCCCACAGTCAGTCTCTCCCATCAGGCAGCTTTCAAAAGCCTCTTATCCTTATCCAAGAGGGCAGAGACAATGAAAACCACAATCACAGAAACTAACTAAACTGATGATACGGATCACAACCTTGTCTAACTCAATGAAACTATGAGCCATGCCATGTAGGGCCACTCAAGACAAATGGGTCATGGAAGACAATTATGACAAAATGTGGTCCACTGGAGGAGGGAATGGCAAACCACTTCAGTATTCTTGCCTTGAGAACCCCATGAACAGTATGAAAAGGCAAAGAGACAGGACGCTGAAAGATGAACACCCCAGGTCGGTAGTGCCCAATATGCTACTAGAGAAGATTGGAGAAATAACTCCAGAAAGAATAAAGAGATGGAGCTAAAGCGAAAACACGCCCAGTTGTGGGTGTGACTGGTGATGGAAGTGAAGTTGGATGCTGTAAGAACAATATTTCATAGAAACCTGGGATGTTAGATCCATGAATCAAGGTAAATTGGAAGTGGTCCAACAGGAGATGGCAAAGGTGACCATTGACGTTTTAGGAATCGGTGAACTAAAATGGACGGGAATGGATGAACTTGATTCAGATGACCAGTATATCTACTACTGTGATCAAGAATGCCTGAAAAGAAATGGAGTAGCCCTCATAATCAACAAGAGTCCAAAATGCAGTACTTGGGTGCAGTCTCAAAAAAGACAGAATGATCTCTATTTGTTTCCAAGGCAAACAATTCAATATCATAGTAATCAAGTCTATTCCCCAACCAGTAAAGCTGAAGAAGCTGAAATTGAATGGTTCTATGAGGACTTAGAAGACCTTCTAGAACTAACACAAAAAAAAAAAAAAAAAAAAGAGAGAGAGAGAGAGAGAGATGTCCTTTTCATCCTAGGGGACTGGAATGAAAAAGTAGAAATTCAAGAACTACCTGGAGTAACAGGCAAGTTTGGTCTTAGAGTACAAAATGAAGCAGGGCAAAGGTTAACAGAGTTTTGCCAAAAGAACACACTGAACATAGCAAGAACAATCTTCCAACAATACAAAAGATAACTCTACACATAGATGTCACCAGATGGTCAATACAAAAATCAGATTGATTATATTCTTTGTAGCCGAAGATAGAGAAGGCCTATACAGTCAGCAAAACAAGACTGGGTGTTGACAGTGGCTCAGATGATGAACTGCTTTCTGCAAAATTCAGACTTAAATCGAGGAAAGTAGAGAAAACCACTAGATCATTCAAGTATGAGCTAAATCAATCCTTTATCATTATACAGTGGGAGTGTAAAATAGATTCAATGGATTAGATCTGATAGAGTACCTGAAGAATTATAGACAGAGGTTTGTGACACTGTACAGGAGGCAGTCTTCAAGACCATTCTCAGAAAAAGAAATGGAAAAAGGCAAATGGTTTTCTTAGGAGAACTTCCAAATAGCTGAAGAAAGAATAGAAGTGAAGGGCAAAGGAGAAAAGGAAAGATATACCCATCTGAATGCAGAGTTCCAACAAACAACAAGGAGAGGTAAACCCTTCCTCAATGATCAATGCAAAGAAATAGAGGAAAATAAAAGAATGGGAAAGACTAGAGATCTCTTCAAGAAAATTAGAGATACCAATGTGGAACATTTCATGCAGAGATGGGCACAATAAAGGACAGAAAAATATGGAACTAACAGAAACAGAAGATATTAAGAAGAGGTGGCAAGAATACACAGAAGAACTCTACAAAAGAGATCTTCATGACCCAGATAACTGTGATAGTGTGATCACTCCCTAGAGTCAGGCATCCTGGAATGTGAACTTAAGTGGGTCTTAGGAAGTATCACTACAAACAAAGTTATGGGAGTGATAGAATTCTAATTCAGCTATTTCAAATCCTAAAAGATGATGCTGTGAAAGTGCTGCACTCAATATGTCCGTAAATTTGGAAAACTCAACACTGGCCACAGGACTGGAAAAGTTCAGTTTTCATTTTAATCCCCAGGAAAGGCAATGTGAAAGAATGTTCAAACTACCACACAATTTCACTCATCTCACACACTAGCAAAGTAATGCTCAAAATTCTCCAAACCAGGCTTCAACAATATGTGAACCATGAACTTCCAGATGTTCACCTGGTTTTAGAAAAGGCAGAGGAACCAGAGATCAAATTGCCAACATCTGTTGGATCATCAAAAAAGCAAGTTTCCAGAAAAACATCTATTTCTGGTTTATTGACTATACCAAAGCCTTTGACTGTGTGGATCGCAACAAACTGTGGAAAATTCTGAAAGAGATTGAAATATCAGACCACCTTACTTGCCTCCTGAGAAATGTGTATGCAGGTCAGGAAGTAACAGTTAGAACTGGACATGGAACAACAGACTGGTTCCAAATAAGAAAAGGAGTACATCAAGGCTATATATTGTCACCCTGCTGATTTAACTTCTATGTAGAGTACATCATGGGAAATGCCAGGATGAATGAAACACAAGCTGGAATCAAGATTGCTGGGAGAAATATCAATAACCCCAGATATGCAGATGACACCACCATTATGGCAGAAACAAAGAAGAACTAAAAAGCCTCTTGATGAAAGTGAAAGAAGAGAGTGAAAAAGCTGGCTTAATACTCAACTTTCAATAAACTAAGATCATGGCATCTGGTCCCATCACTTCATGGCAAATAGACTGGGAAATACTGGAAACAGTAATAGACTTTATTTTCTTGGGCTTCCCTTGTGACTTAGCTGGTAAAGAATCCGCCTGCAATGTGGGAGACTTGGTTTCAATTCCTGGGTTGGGAAGATCCCCTGAGAAGGGCAAGGCTGCCCACTCCACCATTCTGGCCTGGAGAGCTCCATGGGCTGTACAGTCCATGTGTTCGCAAAGATTGGGACCCGACTAAGTGATTTTCACTTTCACTTTTTCTTCGGCTCCAACATCACTGCAGATGGTGACTGCAGCCATGAAGTTAAAAGACGCTTGCTCCTTGGAAAAAAAGCTATGACCAACATAGATAGCATATTAAAAAGCAGAGCCATTATTTTGCCAAAAAAGCTCCTTCTAGTCAAAGCTGTGTGTGTATGTTTTTTTTTTCCATTAGTCATGTATGGATGTGAGAGTTAGACCATAAAGAACACTGAGAGCTGAAGAACCGATGCTTTTGAATAGTGGTGTAGGAGAAGACTCTTTAGAGTTCCTTGGACTACAATGAGATCCAACCAATCAATTCTAAAGGAAAACAGTCTTGAATATTCATTGGAAGGACTGATGCTGAAGCTGAAGCTCCCATACCTTGATCACCTGATGTGAAGAACTGACTCATTGGAAAAGACCACAATGCTGGGAAAGATTGAAGGCAGGAAGAGAAGAGGTTGACAGAGGATGAGATGGTTGGATGGCATCACCAACTCAATGAACATGAGTTTGAGCAAGCTCCAGGAGTTGATGATGGACAGGGAGGCCTGGGTGGTGAAGTCATGGGGTCACAAAGAGCTGGACATGACTGAGGGACTGAACTGAAATAGCCAACAATTTCCCATTCTGTAGCTGGAAATATAGCACACCACCAGACAGCCAGGCAGTGAAGAACAGAGGCTAAGAGCATGCATCCTATGCCTGATCCCATAACTGTGTGACACCAAGCCTTTTATTCATTTCTTTGCCTTGCTTTCCATCTTTGTGAAGCAGAGACAGTAACAGTCCTTACTATTAGAGTTGGCTTGACGATTAAAGGTACTTGTATCGATTAATACAAAGGAGAAGCTCTATACAGTCAACAAAGACAAGACCGGGAGCTGACTGTGGCTCAGATCATGAACTCCTGATTGCCAAANTAGATGGAGAAACATACCATGTTCATGGATCGGAAGAATCAATATAGTGAAAATGAGTATACTACCCAAAGCAATCTACAGATTCAATGCAATTCCTATCAAGATACCAGCGGTGTTTTTCACAGAGCTAGAACAAATAATTTCACAATTTGTATGGAAACACAAAAAACCTCGAATACAGGTTTTAAAATAAGTATCAAAATGAGCGTAATTTAATTTTTAGACTTGATATTTGAGATGTAGACAAACATCTTTTAAAACCATTTTAAAAATTGATTTATTGGTAATTTCAGTTCAGTTCAGTCAGTCACGTCTGATTCTTTGCAACCCCATGGACTGCAGCACGCCAGGCCTCTGTGCCCAACACCAGCTCCCAGAGTTTACTCAAATTCATGTCCATTGAGTCAGTGATGCCATCCAGCCATCTCATTCTCTGTTGTCCCTTTTTCCTCCCACCTTTGATCTTTCCCAGCATCAGGGTCTTCTCCTATGAACCAGTTCTTCTCATCAGGTGGCCAAAGTATTGGAGTTTCAGCTTCAGCATCAGTCCTTCCAATGAATAGTCAGGAATGGTTCCCTTTAGGATGGACTGGTTGGATTTCCTTGCAGTCCAAGGGACTCTCTAGAGTCTTCTTCAACATACAGTTCGAAAGCATCAACCTTCAATGCTCATCTTTCTTTACAGTCCAACTCTCACATCCATACATGACTTCTGGAAAAATCATAGTTTTGAATAGATGGACTTTTGTTGACAATTTACCTTGTGTTAATATGTATATCTAAGTGATTGATGTTCTTTTCCATTATAGATTGTTATAAAATATTGAATATAGCTTCCTATGCTATTCAGTAGGTCCTTGTTTATTTTATATATAGTAGTAGTATGTATGGAAAAGGAAGTGGCAACCCACTGCAGTATTCTTGCCTGGAAAATCCCAGGGTCAAAGAAGCCTGGTGGGCTGCCATCTATGGGGTCACACAGAGTCAGACACAACTGAAGTGACTTAGCAGCAGAAGAAGTATGTATATGCTAATCCCAGGCTTCCCAGGTAGCTCAGTAGTAAAGAATCTGCCTGCAATGCAGGAGACACAGGTTTGATTCCTGGGTCAGAATATCCCCTTAGAAGGAAAGGACAACCCACTCCAGTATTCTTTCATGGGAAATCCAATGGACAGAGGAGCCTGGTGGGCTGCAGTCCATGGGGTCACAGAGTCAGACAGGAGGTAGCAACTGAACACGTATACTTGCATATGCTGATACCAAATCCTAATATATCTCCCCCATCCCTTACTGTCCCTTTGGTAACCAGAAGTTTGTCTTAAATGTCTGTGAGTCTAGTTTTGTCTTGTAAATAGGTTCATTTGTATCATTCTTTAAATATATTTCATTTATAAGTGATATCAAGGCAATGGCACCCCACTCCAGTACTCTTGCCTGGAAAATCCTATGGATGGAGGAGCCTGGTAGGCTGCAGTCCATGGGGTCGCTAAGAGTCAGATACGACTGAGCAACTTCCCTTTCACTTTTCACTTTCATGCACTGGAGAAGGAAATGGCAACCCACTCCAGTGTTCTTGCCTGGAGAATCCCAGGGAAGGGGGAGCCTGGTGGGCTGCCATCTATTGGATCACACAGAGTCGGACATGATTGAAGTGACTTAGCAGCAGCATCACAAAATTTGTCTCTCACTGTCTGATATACTTCACTTAATAGGATAATCTCTAAATCCATCCATGTTCCTGCAAATGACATCATTTCATTATTTTATGGCTGAGTAATATTCTATTCTGTGTGTGTGTGCATGTGTGTGTACATATTTTCTTTATCCATTCACAAGTTGATGGACATTTAGACTGCTTCATGTCTTAACTATTGGAATACTGCAATGAATATGGGGGTGCATATATTTTAAAAGTTTATTTTTAATTGCAGGATAATTGCTTTATAATTTTGTATTGGTTTTTGCCATGCAATATATGAATCGNAATTGAGTCATATCCTGCATGCCAAGACCAAAAGTCTTCTGTGTTTTTTCATTTATTTTTCAATTTATTTTTAATTAGAGGACAACTGCTTTACAACGTTGTGTTAGTTTCTGCTGTACAACAATGTGAATCGGCCATAAGTATGCATATATCCCCTCCCCCTTGAGCCCCCCTCCCACCTACCCCCATCCCATCCCTCTAGGTAATCAAAGAGCACTGGGCTGAGCTCCATGTGCTGCATAGCAGCTTCCCACTAGCTATCTATTTTACAAATGGTAGTGTATGTATATCAGTGCAACGCTCTCAATTCATCCCACCTCTCCTTCCCCTGCTGTGTCCAGAAGTCCATTCTCTATGTCTGCATTTATATTCCTGCTGCAAGTAGGTTTATCACTGTTATTTTTCTAGATTCTATATAAATATATGCAATAATATATTCTATTTGCTTTTCTCTTTCTAATTTACTTCAATCTGTATAACAGGCTCTAGGTTAACCCATCTCATTTTAACTGACTCAAATTTATTCCTTTTTATGTCTGAATAATATTTCATTGTGTATATATGTGTGTGTGTGTGTATATATATATATATATATATATATACATACCGCAACATATTTATCCATTCATCTTTTGATGGACATCTAAGTTGCTTCCCAGCCCTAGCTAATGTAAATAGTGCTGCAGTGAACACTGGGGTACATGTGTCTTTTGAATTATGGTTGTCTCAGATTGTATGCCCAGTAGGCTTTTGTACAGCAAAGGAAACTATAAATAAGATTAAAAGACAGTGCTAAAATGGAAAAAAATAATTGCAAATAAAGAAACTGACAAACAATTAAACTCAAAAATATACAAGTAACTCATGCAGCTAAATATCAGAAAAAGAAACAACCCAGTCAAAAAATGGGCAGAAGACCTAAGCAGAGATTTTCTCCAAAGAAGACATACAAATGGCCAATAAATACATGAAAAGATGCTTAGTATTACTCATTACTAAAGGAATGAAAATCAAAACTACAATGACAAACGCAAATCAAAGCTACCATGATGTATCACCCTACACCAGTCAGAATGGTGTTGTTCAGTTGCTCTGTTGTGTCTGACTCTTTACATCCCTGTGAACAGCAGCATGCCAGGTTTCCCTGCCCTTCACTATCTCCTGGAGTTTGCTCAAGTCATGTGGATTGAGTCAGTGATGCTATCTAACCATCTCATCCTCTGCTGCCCCCTTCTCCTCTTGCCCTCAGTCTTTCCTGGCATCAGGGTCTTTTCCAGTGAATAAGCTCTTCATATCAGGTGGCCAGAGTATTGGAGCTTCAGGTTCAGCATTATTCCTCCCAATGAATATTCAGGGTTGAATTCCTTTAGGATTGAGTGGTCAGAATGGCATCATCAAAATATCTACAAACAATAAATGCTGGAGAGGACGTAGAGAAAAGGGACCCCTCTTGCACTGTTGGTGGGAATATAAATCGATATAGTGACTATGGATAACAGTATAGAGATTCCTTAAAAACAAAAAAAGGGGGGGAATAAAACTACCATATGCCCCTAAATGTATCTTTTTGAATTATGGTTGTCTCTGGAACTGGATCTTCTCAGGTGGTAAAGAATCCACCTGCCAGTCTAGGAAATGTAGGAGACTTGGGTTTGATCCCTATGTTTGAGAACACTTGCAGGTTTCTTCTTAGAGCAGTCAGCTTGTCAGATTAAAAATAATTTATATATTAAAAAAAACTTACTTGAAAACCCTGAATGTATAGATTGAAATGTTAACTACTGGTGTGATAATATGGTTTTCTTCAGAAAACCACAGGAAAGTAGAACAATGCAGATAGATATCAATTATGAGCAAATTTAAATTTAGTCACTATTTACTTCCTTAGGTCTCTATCTCAATTTAGTTATAGATCAGTTAATGTGCCATATAAGGCTGTCAACAATTAGAAAAATGTTACTGAGAAAAATTCCCATGTTATGATCATTTTAAGATATATCTATTTTTATTCCTTTGAAGATTTTCACTTATTTTTCATGATAAGAATAATCTAGAAAATTTTACTTATTGTAATTAAGTTAATTAGCATGACATATTTGGCATGCCATTATTATTGCAGGTTTTTTGAGTAATAATTCCTATATCATATGGTTCACCCACTTAAAGTATATAATGGTTTTAAATGTATTAACATATTCGTGGATACTGTATATTCAATACATATATGTATTATATTTTCAATAATATTCAATTAGATAAATAAAAAAATCAGTTTTAGCTATTTTACATATTTCAAAATATTATGATCACTTATAGGAACATGAAAGTGAGAAAAATCTTAAGCTTTGAACAGTACTCTTTAGCAAATTCAATTTTCTGTTAACAAGTAACAGGATTGATAGAGGGTCAAGTGTTTGGGTCTTATGAATGTATAGTTGGCAACATGAAAGTTAAGTGGAGATGATTATGATTCAGAATACACATGCATCTGAAAATACTTTTAAGTACACATACAAATTCTAACGGGAATTGTGTATGGTCTATCCTAAAGTTATTAAAGGTGGTTGTTATATACAACAAATAATTATTTAGTAGATACTTTGATATTTTGACGTATCTGTACACCTGTGAGGTCACCACCAAAAGCAAGATTATTAACATAGCCATTAGCCTCAAAACTTTCTTTGCATGCTTTTGTAATTACCCCCTCAAGGTTCCCCTATTCTGATGACTGATCTGCTTTCTGCATTTTCTAGAATTTTCATAAATATAATACAAAAAGTTTGGAGATTTTAAGACTGCCCTGAAATGTGCCAATTTGTATCAGGACATACACATCTCAATAGTTGATTAAACTCAGAGCTCAGTTTTATACAGCAAAAGGGCACATAGCCAGTCATAGGAAAAATGACTACATTAGGTGATGACCAAGGAAGCCATATACAAGTTTCCACATCCTTTTTCTTCTGGAGTCTCAAAGAATGTGTTTTCTCTTTGGCTGTATACTAAAGGGATGTGTGCTCAGTACTCTTCCCTAGAGAAGTCCACCTGAAAGCCACAGTCTTTTATGGAACTGAAACTCAGAATCATAGCAATGAAACCAATTAAATATCAACAATCTTGGTATTTATGTAAACAGTCCTGACAGGCCATTACAGCATGGTCCTTTGTTCCATTTGTACACAACGAAGTCCTCAATCACTAACATAAAATACCTTCTAAGTCTAGATATTCTGAGGTTCACCAAAGTTAATATCTTGGGTCTAGGTTCTCTTGGAGACATGAATCTCTAAGAAACAAAACTTGTTGTGTTAATCTTTTTCTCATGAATACCTACTTTCTTTGGTTTGACTTCTTTACTTAGGTATATTGGCCTTCATCAATATTACTGTATTTATCCCTATTTCTTTCTATTTTATGACTATAAAGCGTTCTATCATATAGCTTTCCTGATGGTCCAGTGGGTAAAGAATCTGCCTGCAATGCAGGAGTTCAGTTCAGTTCAGTTCAGTCACTCAGTCGTGTCCGACTCTTTGCGACCCCGTGAATCACAGCACACCAGGCCTCCCTGTCCATCACCAACTCCACCAACTCCCGGAGTTCACCCAGACCCACACCCATGGAGTCAGTGATGCCATCCAGCCATCTCATCCTCTGTCGTCCCCTTCTCCTCCTGCCCCCAGTCCCTCCCAGCATCAGAGTCTTTTCCAGAGAGTCAAATCTTCACATGAGGTGGCCAAAGTACTGGAGGTTCAGCTTCAGCATCATTCCTTCCAAAGAAATCCAGGGCTGATCTCCTTCAGAATGGACTCGTTGGATCTCCTTGCAGTCCAAGGGACTCCAGGAGACATGGGTTCAATTCCTGAGTCAGGAAGATCCCCTGGAGAAGGAAACGGCAACCCAGTATTCTTGCCTGGAGAATTCCTATGGACAGAGAAGCCCAGCTGGCTACAGCCCATGAAGTCACAAATGGTCAGACATGACTGAGCAACTAACACACACATTCTGTCATATTAATATACATAAATGTTTCTGCACTCAGTTGTTGATGCATATTTAGATAATTTCCTGGTTTTTGTTAAAAATAATGAATATTTGTGTACAGCTTTATCATTTATACATGCTTTAATTTTATTGAATAAATATATAGATATATAATAGATGTCATATAATAGGCATACCTTTAACTCTATAAATAACTTCAAAACATTTTTTCAAAGTAGTTGCACCATTTTGCCTCTCCTTCTGGTGGCTCAGATGGTAAAGCATCTGCTTGCAATGCAGGAGACCCAGGTTCAAATCCCTGAGTCAGAAAGATCCCCTGGAAAAGGAAATGGCAACCCACTCCAGTACTCTTGCCTGGAAAATTCCATGGACAGGGGAGCCTGGAAAGCTATAGTCCATGGGGTTGCAAAGAGTCAGACACAACTGAATGACTTCACTGTCTTTTTTTCTTTGCATCATTTTATATTTCTACTAACAGTAAATGAGATTTACAGTTGCTTCATATTCTTACCAATACTATTTATTGTTGTTGTTGCTATTTAGTCTCCAAGTAATGTCCCACTCTTTTATGATCCCAACCCGAGGATCAAACGTGCATCTCCTGTGTTAGCAATTCTTTACCACTGAGCCACCTGGGAAGCCCTGGTCATATGCTTTAATTTTAGTCATTTAATGTGTGCATGTGCTCAGTTGTGTATGACTCTTTGCAACCCCAGGAAGCTCCAGGCTCCTCTGTCCACAGAATTTTCCAGGCAAGAATACTGGAATGGGTGGCCATTTCCTATTCCAGTAGAATCTTCCTTACCCAAGAATTGAACCTGTGTCTCTTGCATCTTCTGGACTGGTGGGCAGATTCTTTACCACTATGCCACCTTAATAGATATTTTATTTTTAACTTAAATTTTTATAGTAAAGAATAATGTTGATTATAATTTCATGTGCTTAATTAACTTCTTTGGTGAAATAACTTTATTATTTTTATTGCTTGCATTTTATTAATTTTTTAAAGAGGAAAGCTAAGTAAAGTTAATTAAGCACTTTCTGTTAACCAAATACTGGAACAGATGTTTTACATTTATATGTTAATTTTCTGCCCACTTACACCAGCCCCTGGGAACAACTAATATACTTAATGTCTTAATGAATGTGCCTTTTCTGGAGATATCATATAAATGGAATCATATAATATATGGTCCATTATATCTGGCTTAATTCATTTAATTTTTTAAAGGTCCGTCCATGTTGTAGCATATAAAAGTCATTATTCATTTTATAATTGAAATAATATTCTATGGTGTATATTTAAAACATTTTTGTTGATACAGTCATTGAATGATAGACATTTGGATTGCTTCCCTTCCTTGGCTGTTGTGAATGATGCTTCCATGGTCATTTCTATATAAATTTTTCAAGGACATATGTTTTCATTTCTTATCAGTATATACCTAGAAGTGAACTTTTAAAATAATTGCCCAACTATGCCCCAAATAGACTGTACCATTTTATATCCCTATCAGCAATGTATGAACACTTTGGTGTTCATACACATGCTCACCAACATTTATTATTGTCTATTTTTTTCTTTTAAAAATTTTCCCTCCTGTGTATTAGTGGTATCTCATTGTGGTTCTTAATTAAATTTTCCTTTTAATTAAATTTCATGAGCTTACTGGCCATTTGTATATTTTCTTTAGATAAAATTCTATTCAAATAATTTCTACCTTTTGAACTTATGTTGTTGTCTATTGTTGAGTTGTAAAATACTTCTTGGTATATTCTGCTTCAGTTCAGTTCAGTCGCTCAGTCGTGTCCGACTCTTTGCGACCCCATGAATCACAGCATGCTAGGCCTCCCTGTCCATCACCATCTCCCGGAGTTCACTCAGACTCACATCAATCGAGTTGGTGATGCCATCCAGCCATCTCATCCTCGGTCGTCTCCTTCTCCTCCTGCCCCCAATCCCTCCCAGCCTCAGTCTTCTCCAATGAGTCAACTCTTCACATGAGGTGGCCAAAGTACTGGAGGTTCAGCTTCAGCATCATTCCTTCCAAAGAAATCCCAGGGCTGATCTCCTTCAGAATGGACTGGTTGGATCTCCCTGCAGTCCAAGGGACTCTCAAGAGTCTTCTCCAACACCACAGTTCAAAAGCATCAGTTCTTCAGCGCTCAGCTTTCTTCACAGCCCAACTCTCACATCCATACATGACCATTGGAAAAACCATAGCCTTGACTAGATGGACCTTTGTTGGCAAAGTAATGTCTCTACTTTTGAATATGCTATTAGGTTGGTCATAACTTTTCTTCCAAGGAGTAAGCGTCTTTTAATTTCATGGCTGCAGTCACCATCTGCAGTGATTTTGGAGCCCCAAAAAATAAAAGTCTGACACTGTTTCCACTGGTTACCCATTTGCCATGAGTGATGGGACCAGATTCCATGATCTTAGTGTTCTGAATATTGATCTTTAAGCCAACTTTTTCACTTTCCTCTTTCACTTTCATCAAGAGGCTTTTTAGTTCCTCTTCACTTTCTGCCATAAGGGTGATGTCATGTCTGCATATCTGAGGTTACTGATGTTTCTCCCAACAATCTTGATTCCAGCTTGTGCTTCTTCGAGCCCAGCGTTTCTCATGATGTACTCTGCATATAAGTTAAATAAGCACTTACTACTTCCTTAATAGCATTCAATTAGTATTTTTCCCATTATATGGCTTCCCCTCATCACTTTCTTAGTAGTGTCAGTTTCAGCAAACAATTTTAATTTTGATAAGATCTAACTCTTCACTGTTCTTGTGTTGCTTGTGTTTCATTGTCATATCTGAGAAATTACTGCCTAATGGTTTAATCCCTGGGTTAGGAAGATCCCCTGGAGAAGGAAATGGCAACCCACTCCAGTATTCTTGCTTGGGAAATCCCCTGGATGGAGGAGACTGGTGGGCTATAGTTCATGGAGTTGCAAAGAGACATCATTTACAGATCAAACAACAACCCCAGATTAGGAAGATTTATACATGTTTTTTCTTTTAATATTTCTATGTTTTAATTGTTCAATTTATGTCAGTAATTTTATATAACTTTGCCAACTAAAGTCCGTCTAGTCAAGGCTATGATTTTTCCTGTGGTCAGGTATGGATGTGAGAGTTGGACTGTGAAGAAGGCTGAGCACCAAAGAATTGATGCTTTTGAACTGTGGTGTTGGAGAAGACTCTTGAGAGTCCCTTGGACTGCAAGGAGATCCAACCAGTCCATTCTGAAGGAGATCAGCCCTGGGATTTCTTTGGAAAGAACGATGCTGAAGCTGAAACCCAGTACTTTGGCCACCTCATGCGAAGAGTTGACTCATTGGAGAAGACTCTGATGCTGGGAGGGATTGGGGGCAAGAGGAGAAGGGGACGACAGAGGATGAGATGGCTGGATGGTATCACTGATGAAGATCATGGCATCTGGCCCCATCACTTCATGGGAAATAGATGGGGAAACAGTAGAAACAGTGTCAGACTTTGTTTTTTTGGGCTCCAAAATCACTGCAGATGGTGACTGCAGCCATGAAATTAAAAGGCGCTTACTCCTTGGAAGAAAAGTTATGACCAACCTAGATAGTATATTCAAAAGCAGAGACATTACTTTGCCGACTAAGGTCCGTCTAGTCAAGGCTATGGTTTTTCCTGTGGTCATGTATGGATGTGAGAGTTGGACTGTGAAGAAGGCTGAGCGCCGAAGAATTGATGCTTTTGAACTGTGGTGTTGGAGAAGACTCTTGAGAGTCCCTTGGACTGCAAGGAGATCCAACCAGTCCATTCTGAAGGAGATCAACCCTGGGATTTCTTTGGAAGGAATGATGCTAAAACTGAAGCTCCAGTACTTTGGGCACCTTATGCGAAGAGTTGACTCATTGGAAAAGACCCTGATGCTGGGAGGGATTGGGGGCAGGAGGAGAAGGGGACGACCGAGGATGAGATGGCTGGATGGCATCACAGACTCAATGGACGTGAGTCTGAGTGAACTCCGGGAGTTGGTGATGGACAGGGAGGCCTGGCGTGCTGCAATTCATGGGGTCGCAAAGAGTCGGACACGACTGCGCGACTGAACTGAACTGTATCGATTAATAAGTATATTGAACAATGTTTGGTAATAAGCACTAAATGATTATTTACAATTATTATATCCTTTTGGGATACTTTATATGTATACTAATAGGAAAGCTATTTTATAATCAAGAAAACACATTATATCAGGGGTCTGCAGTCCTCTGTATTTGCATATCACTTTTTAAAATATTTATTGTTTAAATTTATTACTCATTATTTTTACTTGGGGGATAATTGCTTTGCAATAGTGTTAATTTCTGTCATACCTCAATACAAATCAGCCATCAGTATACATGTGTCCCCTCCCTCTTGAACCTTGCTCCCACCTCTCACCCCTGCCCACCCTGTAAGTTGTCACAGAACACTTGAGTTTGAGCTCAAATGTTTTCCTCAGTGTATGTTTTTAAATGTGGAGACAAGTCCATCTTATACAAATTTCAGTCTTCATCCATTCCCTAGTATGTTGCAGGCACAGGGTGGGCTATTTGATACATCTTCACTGAGATTTATTGACTTCAATTAAATTACTTAGAGTTAAGTAAAACATCTCAAACATCGAACCTTCGATAATCTTGCCTGTGTTTACCATGTCCTAAGGCCTTCCAAATAGCAGCCACAATTTAAAAGTTCTAAAATAATTACAGGAATAAATGTGTGGTGGAATATTGTTCATTACAAAGTCTAAGTGTCAATTACAAATTCAGTTTCCCGTAGCAACATGGCAATGCTGAGAACTATGAAAATACACTATCTTGTAACTGAGTGGAAATATTTTGGGGGGTGGTTATCTCCTTGGCTTTGTAGTTCTAAATATTTTTAGCATGACTTATTATTTGTCTTCTAAAACATTTTACTTAAAAAAGTGCTTGGAATAAATATAATACCTAGAAAAAATGACTTTTGTCTCCCTTCATGTGGAAATAATTGTTACCCCATTCCAACAAAACACCTCTTGTTTTTAATTATATTTAAAAGGCTCTTTGTAGTTTGACCTTCTCACTCCATATGGAGAGATTAATGGGTACAACTGGAATGACTCATCACCCATGCTGCTTCCTATCACTGCAGTCAGTGATATGATCTAAAACTTTTTAAGAACAGACCAAATTGGCTTTAAAAATAAGACCAGCCTAAATGTGAAGCTTCATTAGGATTTTCTGTCTTTGGTTTATATCTGCATCCCCTTAGCTTTACAGTCCCACATCAAGGAATTCATTAAATGGAAAAAAATAAAAGAAAAGAAACCATTTGTGCTTTGTACAACAGAATGGACATGCAGACATTCTAACAGGAATTTGAATCCTAATATCATCCCTTACCTTCTTAGTAACTTTCAAAGCCTCAGTGGTCTCATAAGATATCATTATCCCTTCTTTGAAATGTTCTTGTTAAAATTAGAAATGCAGTTGGTCCTTGAACAACATGGGGGTTTGATGTGCAGTTGAAAAATGGTCTAACTTTGTAGTTGGCCATGTATATCCATGGTTTCATATCCTTAGATTCAACCAACCAAACACATATCCTGGAGAACCATTGTATATATTGATTGAAAAAAATCCATATATAAGTGTATCCACACAGTCCAAACCCATGTTATTCAAGGATCAACTGTAATTGATAAAACACAACAGATCACAGTAAACCCTCAATAAATTGATATTGTTGTTTTGGTTGTAATCTGATCAAGGTCTTTGTTGACCCTGTGAAAACTTTCTATAGTCAGGCCTCTATACCTGTAGTTTCCACATACTGGGATTCAACCAACCTCAGATGGGAAATATAAGAAAAAAAAAAAAATACAGAAAACTTCCAAGAAGCAAAACTTTAATTTTCCATGCACTGACAATTATTCATTTAGCAGTAAATTGTACTCACAATTGTTTATATAGTATTTACATTATATTAGGTATTATAAGTAATCTAGAGTGTTCTTGCATGGAGAATCCCAGGGACAGAGGAGCCTGGTGGGCTGCCATCTTATGGGGTCACACATAGTCGGACACGACTGAAACAACTTAGCAGCAGCAGCAGCAGCAGCAGAGGCTATTTAAAGTATAAGGGAGATCATATGTAGGTTATATGCAATACTAAACATTTTTATATGAGGGACTTGAACATCATCTGATTTTGGCATCTGAGGGATTGCTGGAGCCAGTCTCTGATCAGATACTGAGAGACAACTCTACTTCTTGCTCTAAGAGGTTATTTCCTTCTTCCTAATCAGTCTTCGATAAAAATAAAGTGATTTGTTTGGGGAACCTGGTCTAACAACAATTACTCGAAGCTTTGGTCTTGCAGTTGGAACCCAAGTTGTATGTAGCATTAGACCTTGAATTGGAAATGAAGTCTGAACAAACAGCCCTGAGCCCTTTTCCTCTCTGATCTCCTATTCCTGCCTAGCTCCCCTCTACTTCAGTATCTTGCCTTGACAACCCCATGAACAGTTAGTCAGCTCAATTGCTCAGTCAGATCTTTTCCAGTGAGTAAGTTCTTCACATCAGGTGGCCAAAGTATTGGAGTTTCAACTTCAGCATCAGTCCTTCCAATGAATATTCAGGACTGATTTCCTTTAGGATGGACTGGTTGGATCCCCTTGCAGTCCAGCGGACTCTCAAGAGTCTTCTCCAACATCACAGTTCAAAAGCATTAATTCTTCGGTGCTCAGCTTTCTTTATAGTCCAACTCTCACATCCATAAATGACTACTGGAAAAGCCATAGCCTTGACTGGATGGACTTTTGTTGGCAAAATAATGTCTCTGCTTTTTAATATGCTGTCTAGGTTGGTCATAACTTTTCTTCCAAGGAGCAAGTGTCTTTTAATTTCATGGCTGCAGTCACCATCTGCAGTGATTATTAAGGTCAAGGAGACTATTAAGGTCAAAGGAGTTTTAAAGAAAATTGTTTGGCCCTCTCCAAAGTCCCTTCTTGACCCAGTCCTACCAGATAGCTTTACAAGTTGCCTCTTATAGAGGCCTTCAGGGGACTAACCTCTTCAATTACTACAAGATATTAGTCTTTTTCTGTACTTTCTCCAGTTGATGCTACTTCAGTATACTTAACCCAGAATTTATTCAAGTTTTACATATTAATTTAACAAAACTTTACTGAGTGCCCTTCTAGCTGTTGAATATGCAACAGAAAACAAAATAAACTTTCCTGCTTTCAGTAAGCTCACAGTCTAGTGGGAGGGTGTAGACAATGAACTGAACGAATCACTGTGTGTGTTAGAAGGAAGTGCTGTAAGGAGAAACAAACAAGAGCAGGGGAGATAAAGTACCTGGAAGGGACTTCCCTGGTAGTCCAGTGGTTAAGAATCAGGCTGCCAAAGCAGGGGACACAGGTTCAATCCCTGGTCCGGGAACTAACTAAGGTTGCATGCCATAACTGCTAAGCCTGCACTCTAGAGCCCCTGAGCCATAACTACTGAAGTCCAGACACCTTAGAGCCGATGCTCCATAGTAAAAGAAGCTAACCACCCTAAGAAGCCCATGGACTGCAACTAGAGAGTAGCCCCAACTCGCCACAACTGGAGAAAGCACACACGCAGCAAAGAAGACCCAGCAGAGCCAGTAAATAACTTTTTAAAAAATATCTGGAAGCAGAGTTTTAGTGTCAAATGTTTGCTAGGAAAAGATTCATTGAGATCACTACTGAATAAAATCATCAAAGTATGCAGTTCACAAAGATATAAAAGGGTAAAACAATCTGGATGGGAGAAACTGAAAGTGCAAAGGCCCTGAGGCAGGGCCTCAGGTTTATCCTTCATGATCTAGGATGAGTAAGGGGACTGGTGTGGTTAGATTAGAGGAGATGAAGTCAAAGTCAACTAAGGGAGGAGAGGTGGATGGAGAATAGAGACTTTGAGGGAGAAATTAGATGACTTTTGATTTTAAAAGGTTCATTCTATTGCCATGTCAGAAATACACTACAAAGAAGGGAAGCAGAGGCAGGCAGACTAGTTAGGAAGCTATTACAAATATCCATGTGATGCCATTGGTCAGGCTGGTAGAAGTGGCTGGATTCTGAGTGGAACTTGGTAGCAGATGGATTGTAGAGAGAATGAGAAAGGTACAGTCTTGGATAGCACAAAGATTCTTGACTAGAGTATTAGAAGGTTAAGAGCTGCTATAAATTGAGCTGGCAAACATTGAAAACAGAGCAAGATTTGCATCAGTATCAGGAATTCATTTTTAGGAATGTTGAATCTGAGATGTCTGAGTTATCCAGGGGCGATGTTGAATAAGTGTATACGTGTTGAATATATGAGTCTGGAACTTAGGGGAGTTGTCTAAGCTGGGTATATAAAACTGGGAGGACCCTCAACATCTAGATTATGTTCAAGTTTGTGAAAATGGATGTGATTGCTGAGTGTATAAGAGCAGAAAGGAGAAGAAAAGGTCCAAGGATTCCTCTTTATTCACACTCTAATATTCAGTAGTTGGTGGGATGAGGAGGAAGCAGGTAAAGAAGGAAGAACACAGAGTTAGTGTTTCAGATGCTACCAATGAAAATGTTTCAAGGAACTTCAGGTGATCAGCCAGGTCAAATGCTGCCTATGGGTCACAGAAGATGAAGGCTGAAAACTGACCACTACATGTAGCAATACCAGGTCCATGATGACCATAAGAGCTGTTTTTGGTGTGCCAGTTTGGAGTGGTTTCAAGAAAGAATGAAAGGAAAATAATTGCTATCCATGAGCAAAGATCCTTATTATTTTTATCTTGAGTTTTGCTGCAAAAGGAAGTAGATAAATGGGGCAATAGCTGCAGAAGGAAGAATGGTTATGATTTTTTTAAATGAAAGAAACATGTTTGTATGATGATCAAAATCAGTTAGCAGAGAGGAAAACAATTGATAATGCAGGATAAAGGGATGGAAATTTCCTTGGGCAGGTGGGAGGAGTCAGGGTTCAATGCTTAAGGGAAGAAACCATCCTAGAATAAAGGGCAGTTGATCTAATTAACAAATATGGAAGCTGAATGTTGATGAATGGATAGATGTAAAGTCCTCAGCCTTTCCAAGAGCAGTCATACTTAGATATACTATTTGACTAAGTAATATTCTAATCATACAATTTTAGTAAATTTTAAATGAGTTTCCATCAGTAGATAGAAGTAGATTTTTCTGCTGAGACAGAAAAGAAATTAATTAGAGCCTGTTAAATCCTACAAAGAGCTAACTCATTGCAAAATACCCTGATGCTGGGAAAGATTGAGGGCAGGAGGAGAAGGGGACGAAAAAGGATGAGATGGTTGGATGGCATCACCGACTCAATGAACATGAGTTTGGCTAGGCTCTGGGAGTTGGTGATGGACAGGGAGGCCTGGTGTGCTGCAGTTCATGGGGTCACAAAGAGTCGGACACGACTGAGCGGGTGAACTGAACTGAACTAAAATCCTACTATGCAAATACAGCCCTGGGAAAAAACATTTTTCTGCTTAAATGTGTGCCACTCACAGAAGACAGAATTCATGGTTGCCCGTATTCTGACAGGGCCTATAGCAACTCCAGTTTATAAATTAGTTCATTCATTTGTGAACTGGGATTCATAGCTTTGCTCAAGCACAAGGAATAGCTTGAATTAAACTCTTTAAAGACTACCACAAAAATTAAATTCATTATTCAAACTTTTAACTCAACAATTTGAAAACTCTTTGGTTTTAAATCAATGAAAGCATCATGATTTGGCAGTTGGGTGGATGCATGCACGTGTTTGACTGCATGCTAAGTTGCTTTAATCATGTCTGACTCTGTGACTCTGGCTGTAGCCCAGCAGGCTCTCCTGTCTTTGATATTCTCCAGGCAAAAATACTGGAGTGGGTTCCCATGCCCATTCTCTAGGGTATCTTCACAACCCAGAGCCTGAACCCACGTCTTTTATGTCTCCTGCATTGTCAGGTGAGTTCTTTATCACTGGTGTCTCCTGGGAAGCCCAGCAAGAATGGGTGGCCATTTCTAAATGCTTTTTTATCTCTGAGCCACAGTGAAAACTCTGACCTGACAAAAGGAAAGTATATACAAGCCAAAACAAAACCTCTGGACTCTAGCTTATAGGTTGTTTCAATTGGTATCCACAGATAATAGTGCAAACACAGTGACAGGTTTCAAATGAACTTTGTGGAAAAGGCCATTCATATTTTATCACATTGAGTTAATAGAATTACAGCTAGATACATTTTTTTTAGGCCTAGCAGAAATCCCAGTAATGAGTACTTTAAAACTTAATTGTTGCATTTAAAATACATTCTTGTCTATGTAGATAAAGGCATCATGTTGAACTTGTAAGGATAGGTTATTTTTATCTTTTCTTCTGATATAGATGAAAGAAGGTTAGAACTGAAATCTCAATATGATAGAGTAAAAATGAATGCTATTCAGGTTTATAAGAAAATAATGGAACATCTAATCCTTGGCTGTGTTGATATTTTACATTCAGTTCAGTTCAGTTCAGTCGCTCAGTCGTGTCCAACTCTTTCTGAGCCCATGAATCACAGCACGCCAGGCCTCCCTGTCCATCACCATCTCCTTGAGTTCATTCAGACTCACATCCATCAAGTCCGTGATGCCATCCAGCCATCTCATCCTCGGTCGTCCCCTTCTCCTCCTGCCCACAATCCCTCCCAGCATCAGAGTCTTTTCCAATGAGTCAACTCTTCACATGAGGTGGCCAAAGTACTGGAGCTTCAGCTTTAGCATCATTCCTTCCAAAGAAATCCCAGGGTTGATCTCCTTCAGAATGGACTGGTTGGATCTCCTTGTAGTCCAAGGGACTCTCAAGAGTCTTCTCCAACACCACAGTTCAAAAGCATAAATTCTTTGCTGCTCAGCCTTCTTCACAGTCCAACTCTTTATGGCAGAAAGTGAAGAGGAGCTAAAAAGCCTCTTGATGAAAGTGAAAGAGGAGAGTGAAAAAGTTGGCTTAAATCTCAACATTCAGAAAACAAAGATCATGGCATCTTGTCCCATCACTTATGGGAAATAGATGGGGAAACAGTAGAAACAGTGTCCGACTTTATTTTGGGGGGCTCCAAAATCACTGCAGATGGTAACCGCAGCCATGAAATTAAAAGACGCTTACTTCTTGGAAGAAAAGTTATGTCCAACCTGGATAGTATATTCAAAAGCAGAGACATTACTTTGCCGACTAAGGTCCATCTAGTCAAGGCTATGGTTTTTGTGATTTCAAAGCATTTTCCAAAATATGCTGCCAAAAAACCCTGCCAAAAAAGGTGACAGAGACTTAGTAATGACTCTCAGCTTAAGCTACCAATCTTCATGAAAAAATATACTTACTAATAAAAGTTATTTACAAACATAAAAATGTTTTTAATATTAATATGTAATTAAGTAAATGACTATTACTTCATACATTCACCAAATGGTAAAAGAACATGCTATTGAGAAAATCTGATGCATCTTATCATTTTCCTGAATTTACTGTACATTCAAAATGTCAAAACGACTTCAGCTTTTATGTTTTGTTTCTCTGAAGAGCACCTGTTGAAATTACCTTGATTGCTATATGATTCATAACTGGCAAGCAAACCAAAGTCCATATAGACAAAGCTGTGGTTTATCCAGTAGCCTTGTATGGATGTGAGAGCTGGACCATAAAGAAAGCTGAGTGCCAAATTGATGCTTTCAAACTGTGGTGCTGGAGAAGACTCAAGAGTCCCTTGGACTACAAGGAAATCAAACCAGTCAATTCTAAAGGAAATCAATCCTGAATATTCATTGGAAGGACTGATGCTGAAGCTGAAGCTCCAATACTTTGGCTACCTGATGCAAAAATGGACTCATTGGAAAAGACACGGATGCTGGAGGCATCTCCAGGAAAGTTGGAGGGCAAGAGAAGTGGATGACTGAGAATGAGCTGGTTGGATGACATCATCAATTCAATGGATATGAGTTTGAGCAAACTCTGGGAGATAGTGAAGGACAGGGGAGCCTGGCATGCTGCAGTTCATGGGGTTGCAAAGAGTAGGACATGCCTAGCAACAGAACAGTGAACAATAACAAGCAAACCATAGGCTGTCATGTGGCTCCTCCATGTCAATGGTAATATTTTGGAAATTCAGAATTGAGAACAGTGGTTTGATGTTTCCATATTTATGAGCAAATCAGACAGACTGTATTATGATCTGGTCTATGGCTGGATACTTGGCCTCTCAGATTGCTGCTGACCAAAGAAAACCACATTAAAGAAAAAAAAATATATTTTTTCAATATGGTTACTTATTGTTTTCAGAGATGCTTTCCATTATAAAATCAACAGAATATACTTATCAACAAACAAGATGAAAAATACATAAAAGGCGAGTACAAGATAACCTAGAGTCCTACCCTAGAGAAAACCTCTGATGATCTTTTTTGCCAGATTAACAAATATTTCCTATTCCCTACATAAAGTTGGCTGTTCATGTTCCTGACAAAGAACATTGACTCTCAGACTGCTCGCTAGTCATCTGGCAAAGCTGCCGATCCCACTAACTGCACTGCTTATCAGGACTCTGCAATATTTGTTCTCTTAACATTTGACACCATCTTGATTGCCGTTTTAATGCTACAATTTAAATAAATCATACATAATCCTAACAAATATGGTATATAGAGAAAATGTATTCTGTGAAAACCTACTTTAATGATTTGTAAAGACTCCCAGCAAAAAATAACTACGAGTCTTATCTCAAATTATTGTAATGAGACAACTGCAAAATGTTGGCCAAAAAAAAAGCATAAGAATAGTAAGAAAAAAACAGAGCAACCTGATGATTATTTGCTTCTTTCTAGATAAATTATTATACACACTCATATACACATATATTTTTAAAATATTATGCAGAAATCCAATTAGGAGACCAACATTCAAAAAGAAAAAAGAGAGAAAGGGAGAAAAGTAACCTATTAAGAATATTGGTAAATTACTGAAAGTTTATGTTTAAAGTTAATACATTTTGCTGCTGCTAAGTCGCTTCAGTCGTGTCCGACTCTGTGAGACCCCATAGACAGCAGCCCACCAGGCTCTGCCGTCCCTGGGATTCTCCAGGCAAGAACACTGGAGTAGGTTGCCGTTTCCTTCTCCAATGCGTGAAAGTGAAGTCGCTCAGTCGTGCCCAATTCTTAGCGACCCCATGGATTGCAGCCTACCAGGCTCCTCCGTCCATGGAATTTTCCAGGCAAGAGTACTGGAGTGGGGTGCCACTGCCTTCTCTTTTAAATAATATTAATATTAGATAATTATGCTATTTAATAAAATATTATATATTATATAAATATTAATATTAATATATTTTAAATAACACAATATATTAAATATATATTTTATAACTTAAAAAAATTTCCTTCCTAAAAGATACAAAGGAGGAAATAAATAGATGAGAATATATAATAATAGGAGATTTTAACACTCACTCTCATCAATGGATGGATATTTGAGACCAAAAAAAAAAAAAAATTCTATAAGTCATCAGAGATCCTAAATGATACAATAGAACAGTTAGATTTAATTGATGTTTTCAGGATGTTACATTAAAAAAATAGAATGCACATTCTTTTCAAGAGCACATAGAACTTTCTTTAGTAGACTAAACCACATGCCTTTAAAACACCAGTGGATCAATGATGAAATCAAAGAAGAAATTTAAAAAATACCTTGAGGCAAATGATAATGAAAACACAACCATACGCAGTCTATGAGATGGAACAAAAGCAGTTCTTAGATTGAAGTTCATAGTGATAGAGGCCTTCTTAAAAGGAAAATCTTAAATAAACAATGTAACCCATCACCAAAAGTATTACAAAAAGAACAACAAACGAAACCTAAAGTCAGCAGAAGGAAGGAGATAATAAAGATCAGAGAGGAAAAAAATAAAATAGAGATTCAAAAATATTACAAAAACATAAAAATCAAGGGCTGATTCCTTGAAAAGGTAAACAAAATTGACAAACCTGTCCAGGCTCACCAGAAAGAAACAAGAGAAGACTCAAATTAAGAAATGAAGGAAAAAATCACAACTGATTCTGTAGAATTATTATAAAATAAGAGAATACTATAAAAAATTATATGTCTACAAATTTACAACCTAAAAGATATGGAGAACTTTCTAGAAACATACAGCTCACCAAAACTTAGTGAAGAAATAGATGACTTGGACAGATTGACCACTAGAAATGCTGCTGCTGCTGCTAAGTTGCTTCAGTCGTGTCTGACTCTGTGTGACCCCATAGACGGCAGTCCACCAGGCTCCCCGATCCCTGGGGTTCTCCAGGCAAGAACACTGGAGTGGATTGCCATTTACTTCTCCAATGCATGAAAGTGAAAAGTGAAAATGAAGTCGCTCAGTCGTATCTGACTCTGTGCGACCCCATAGACGGCAGACCACCAGGCTCCTCCGCCCATGGGATATTCCAGGCAAGAGTACTGGAGTAGGGTGCCATTGCCCTCTCTGAGAAATGAAATACAATCTGTTTAAAAGAAAAATCCTAAAAACTGAAGTCCCGGACCAGATGACTTTACAGGCAAATGCTACCAAATAAAAACTTGTACTTTTCCATCTCAAAGTCTTCCAAAAAAAAAGAGGGAAGGGAATACACCCTAGGACATTCTATGAAACCACCATCATTGTGATATCAAAACCAAAGACACTAACGGAAAAGAAAATTACAGGCCATTATCTTTGATAAATATAGATGTAAAAATTCTCTGCAAAATATTAGCAAATCAAATCCAACAAAACATAAAAAAGATCACATATCATGACCAAGTTGGAGTCATCCACGGTCACATGGATGCTTCAGTATATGCAAAGTAACATGATGTAGTCATCAACAAAAGACAAAACCCCATGATCATCTCAATAGAAGCATAAAAAGCTTTTGATAAAATTCAACATGCATTCATGAAAAAAAAAAAACCCTTACAAAAGTGGGTACACTGGAAACATATCTCAACATAATAAAAGCTATTTATGACAAACCCACAGCTAATATAACACTCAATGGTACAAAGATGCTCACTCTCAGTACTTCTCTTCATTATACTAAGGGAAGTCCTATCCACAGCAATCAGATAAGATTTAAAAGGTATTCATATTGGTAGAGGAGTGGTAAGATTGTCATTATATGCAGATATCGTAGTACTATATATAGAAAACGCTAAGGACTCCACACAAAATCTACTAAAGCAAGATACAAGATTAACATTAACAGAAATTGGTTGCATTTCTTTACACTAACAATGAAATACAAGAAAGGGAATGTAAAAAACAATCCCTTTAAAACTGCATCCAAAAAATTAAAATAACTTAGGAATAAACCTCTCCCTGGTGGCTCAGATGCTAAAGAATATTTCTGCAATGCAAAAGACCTGGGTTTGATCCCTGAGTCAGGAAGATTCCCTGGAGAAGGAAATGGCAACCCACTCCAGTATTCCTGCCTGGAGAATTCCATCGACAGAGGAGCCTGGCAGGCTACAGTCCATGGGGTCACAAAGAGTCAGACATGCCTGAGTGACTAACACTTTCTTTTCAGGAATAAACCTCACCAAAGAGGTGAGAAGCTAATATGTTAAGAACTACAAAATATTAATAAAGGAAATGGAAGATGATTCAAAAAAAATGGAAAGCTATGCTCTTATTGAAGAATGAATATTGTTAAAATGGCTATACCACCCATAGAAATCTACAGATTTAATGTAATACCTATCAAAATACCCATGCCATTTTTCACAGAACTAGAACAAATAATGCTAAAATTTATATGGAACCATAAAAGACCCAGAATTGCCAAAACAGTCTTAGGGAAAATAACAAAGCAGGAGGCATTTCACAATAGTACAAGACCACAATAATCAAAACAGCATGACGCTGGAACAAAAACAGACAAATGGATCAGTGGAACAGAATAAAGAGCCCAGAAGTAAACCCATACATCTATGGGTAATTAATGTTTGACAAAAGAGGCAAGAATATACAATGGAGAAAGGACAGTCTCTTCAGCAAGGGATGTTAGGAAAGTTAGACAGCTGCTGTAAATCAATGAAGTTAGAACACACCTTTTCATGTGTTTGTTAGCCATCTGTATGTCTTCTTTGGAGAAATGTCTATTTAGTTCTTTGGCCCATTTTTTGATTGGGTCGTTTATTTTTCTGGAATTGAACTGCATAAGTTGGTTGTATATTTTTGAGATTAGTTGTTTGTCAGATGCTTCATTTGCTATTATTTTCTCCCATTCTGAGAAAATGTCTTTTCGCCTTATAGTTTCCTTTGTTGTGCAGAGGCTTTTAAGTTTAATTAGATCCCATTTGTTTATTTTTTGCTTTTATTTCCAGTATTCTGGGAGGTGGATCATAGAGGATCCTGCTGTGATTTATGTCAGAGAATATTTTGCCTATGTTCTCCTCTAGGAGTTTTATAGTTTCTGTTCTTATGTTTAGCTCTTTAATCCATTTTGAGTTTATTTTTGTGTGTGGTGTTAGAAAGTGATCTACTTTCATTCTTTTACAAGTGGTTAACCAGTTTTCCCAGCACCACTTGTTAAAGAGATTGTCTTTACTCCGTTGTATATTCTTACCTCCTTTGTCGAAGATAAGGTGTCCATAGGTGTGTGGATTTATCCCTGGGCTTTCTAGTTTGTTCCATTGATCTATATTTCTGTTTTTGTGCCAGTACCATACTGTCTTGATGACTGTGGCTTTGTAGTAGAGCCTGAAGTCAGGCAGGTTGATTCTTCCAGTTCCATTCTTCTTTCTCAAGACTGCTTTGGCTATTCGAGGTATTTTGTATTTCCATACAAATTGTGAAATTATTTGTTCTAGCTCTTGGCTTTCTATTTTGTTCCATTGATCTATATTTCTGTTTTTGTGCCAGTACCATACTGTTTCAATGACTGTGGCTTTGTAGTAGAGCCTGAAGTCAGACAGGTTGACTCCAGTTCCATTCTTCTTTCTCAAGAGTGCTTTGGCTATTCGAGGTTATTTTTTGTATTTCCATACAAATTGTGAAATTATTTGTTCTAGTTCTGTGAAAAATACCACTGGTAGCTTGATAAGGATTGCATTGAATCTGTAGATTGCTTTGGGTAGTATACTCATTTTCACTATATTGATTCTTCCAATCCATGAACAAGGTATATTTCTCCATCTATTAGTGTCCTCTTTGATTTCTTTCATCAGTGTTTTATAGTTTTCTATATATAGGTCTTTAGTTTCTTTAGGTAGATATATTCCTAAGTATTTTATTCTTTTCATTGCAATGGTGAATGGAATTGTTTCCTTAATTTCTTTTTCTACTTTCTCATTATTCGTGTATAGGAATGCAAGGGATTTCTATGTGTTGATTTTATATCCTGCAACCTTACTATATTCATTGATTAGCTCTAGTAATTTTCTGGTGGAGTTTTTAGGATTTTCTATGTAGAGGATCATGTCATCTGCAAACAGTGAGAGTTTTACTTCTTCTTTTCCAATTTGGGGGAATCCAGTGTTTAGAAACAAAGCTGTAAGTAAGCTTAAAATTTCAATCCCCCTGCCATTTGTCAAGGCAAATGCCCCTGGAGGAGGAAATGGCAATCTGCTCCAGTATTCTTGTGGGGAAAAGCCCCATGGACAGAGAAGCCTGGCAGGCTACAGTCCATGATGTTGCAAAGAGTCTGACATGACTGAGTGCTGAGCACAGAAGCAAATGCATTCAACAACACCCTATCATCTCCTCCCCACATCAAAATTACAAGTACTATGCAGTTTGTAGCAATTTTATAAGGATTATATTGAGGCAAAAGTTTTGTCAAATGCACAGTGAAGCTGGATTAACATCCAACACGTGGTAGCCATGCAATAATTGTATATTGCTTTCTTTTAACGTGAAGAAGTAGTCAAGGACAAAACAAAATCTTTTTTAGATTACTTGGATAAAAAGAAATATTTTCCATGATAATATCTTTGTACTCGGGCTTCATAAGAATAATCTTTTAAAGTTCTGGTTTGAACTCTGTAAATCCAAAGTTTTCTGTAGTTTCATGATAACTTTTGCTGTTACTATATAATGCCTTACTGTACTAATGACCTCATAATTCAATAATATTATATCAATTACTTTTAAAAATCTCCAATTGAAAAATTATGAACTTAAACTTTAGGAATGGTTCAAACTTGGCAAATGTAGATGGGAACGGTTTTTAGTCATCTTTAATATAGATCTGTAACATTCTGTTCTAAAACCTATTTGAATTCCAATACTAAAAGTAATTTCTTTTCATTTCCACTAAAGTTACAGATTTAAAAAATTTACACAGCAGTTGAAAATTGCCTCATATTTTAAAACATCAATAAAATTCATGAATATCAAATAAAGCCATAGCCCAAAGGGTATCTAGGGAATGTAGGTTATATCATTCTGTTTTAGGAATTGAAAAATAGACTCCAATCATTGAACTACATCAACTAAATCAACAGTTAAGCCATGACTTGGGAATGACTCCAATTAGGGCAGTTCTAAGGAAAGCCATGGAAAATACAACAATTTAATAATATCTTCATAATCTGTGCTTCTCTCCAATTCAGAGGACCTATTTCAAATTCCTCATGTGTTTATACTTTACCTTACAGCTGCCAAATCTCCTCTTGGTACACGTTCAGTCGCTTTGGTCATGTCTGACTCTTTGCGACCCTATGAACTGTGGTCTGTCAGGTCCTCAGTCCACGTGATTCTCTAGGCAAGAATACTGGAGGTAGGCTGCCATGCCCTCCTTCAGAAGATCTTCCCAACCAAGCCATTGACCCAAGTCTCCTGCATTGCAGGCGGATTCTTTACCTTTGAGCCACCAGTGAAGACCTCTCTTGGTGAAGGATAAATTCCCATTTACTACTTAAGATGTACATTTAGGTTTAGAAGTAGATCTGGGAAGTTCAAGGCAGGTAGCAGTAACAGATTTTATTTTCCTGGGCTCCAAAATCACTGCAAATGGTGATTGCATCCATGAAATTAAAAGCCGTTTGCTTCTTGGAAGGAAAGCTAAGACAAGCCTAGACATCATATTGAAAAGCAAAGGCATCACTTTGCCAACAAAGGTCCATATAGTAAAAGCTATGGTTTTTCCAGTAGTCATGTATGGTTGTGAGAGTTGGACAATAAAGAACGTTGAGACCAAAGAAATGATGCTCTTGAATTGTGGTGTTAAAGAAGACTCCTGAGAGTCCCTTGGACAGCAAGGAGGTTAAACTAATCAGTCCTAAAGGAAATGAACCATGAATATTCATTGGAAAGACTGAGACTGAAGCTGAAGCTGTAATCATTTAGCCACCAGATGCAAAGAGCCGACTCATTGGAAAAAACCCAGATGCTGGGAAAGATTGAAGGCAAAAGTAGCAGGGGATGACAGAAGATGAAATGGTTAGATAGCATCATGGATTCAATTGACACATGAATCTGAGCAAACTCTGGGATATGGTGAAGACAGGGGAGCTTGATGTGCTGCATTTCATAGGATCTCAAAGAGTCGGACACAACTTAGCAACTGAACAATAACAGCAAGGCACAGCTTCCCACATGAGACACACTTTGTCTCTGGATGGTTAACTGCCAAGACACACACAAAATTCCTTGGTCTCAGGGAAGTTATAGTTTCATCCAAAAACTTTATGGTTGTTTACAATCCTCTGGTCATGTTGCCTCAAGCAGTCTACAGGGTCAGTTTTAATAACAGAAATTATGTAATGTAACCAAAACCAGATGCAAACCATTAATTTTTACATTTTTAAGAAAATGTACAGTTGGTACATGATGCCTCCTTCATATGATTCAAAATCCTAGCATGGAAATGCATTAATCACTCTATATTTTATTCTAATATGGCCAAGGATTAGCACTGTGATTCCAGGTGTCCCCCAGAGATAAGCAAATGTAGAAATAGACTAGCTGAGATCAACTGTGTAACTGCACACTAGCTTTATAACCTATGGCAAATTGTCCAGGCTCAATGTGATTCAATTTCTTCATATTCAAAATAATAAAACTAATAACTCAAGTAATACAATCATGTCATGCTTAAGTGCAATAAAGTGTGTAAATTGCTATGATCAGTGTCAGGCAAGTAGTAAACAAATGTTAAAAATAAAATGGCACTGTGATACATATTGTGTATGTGCCACAAGCAGAGTGCTATCTTAGGCTGGTGATGTCATGCTGACACCTTAATTTGGCTTGATGACTCACCCATCTCCTACTGGAAATCAATCTGTGAGTGAATTAAGGGAGGAAATGTGCAAGAAGTCCAGAATCATGAACTTTACCTACATTTTTATCTGCAGGCCATTTCTTCCACTTCCCTTGTTTCTCCAAATTTTGATTTTATTCTTTTGGCTGAATGCATGTGTCTATGTACACAGAACTCTCTTGTCATAGAGCTATAACTCTGTGGAGAGAAGAGATAAGCATAGGTGTATGTGTAACTCAGTTTTAAACAAGAGCTTCAAATAAAAATAATATGTATTTTTAAAATTAGGAAATAAAGGATTATCTTCAAAGGATAATCAAAATCCTGTCCTCAAAAGTTAATCAAATTTAATTTTTCTAAAAGGTACATGTGCAATGATAATTTCTAGTACTCACCCCTATTCTTTTGGTCATTAATCCTAATTCATATTGAATTCCTCACATGGCTAAAGAGCTTTTGACATAAAACAGCACACATATAGTCTATGTGTTCTGCTACTTCTCCTATCTCTTGAAAGGGGTGTAGTCTTCCCTTACACATGTGTGTTTATGTTTAGAGAAGAGTCTTATGAATTGAGTGCCTTGTTTGACCTTGTGGAATAATGGCCTGTGGATGAAATGGGGGCAAATTAAACAGAGGTTCTTTCCATGCCAATCTTGATGTGTGCCAAATATAACACACCAAATACACAAGGCAATATGATAAAGTAAAAGCTGTGCTGGCTTTACACATTTGGATAAACTATTTTCAAAAAGTTATTGCTATAACTCCCAAGTGCAGTGCAGTTCAGTCACTCAGTCATATCCGACTCTTTGTGACCCCATGAATTGCAGCACGCCAGGCCTCCCTGTCCATCACCAACTCCCGGAGTTCACTCAGACTCACGTCCATTGAGTCCGTGATGCCATCCAGCCATCTCATCCTCTGTCGTCCCCTTCTCCTGCCCCCAGTCCCTCCCAGCATCAGGGTCTTTTCCAATGAGTCAACTCTTCGCATGAGGTGGCCAAAGTACTGGAGTTTCAGCTTTAGCATCAGTCCTTCCAAAGAAATCCCAGGGCTGATCTCCTTCAGAATGGACTGGTTGGATCTCCTTGCAGTCCAAGGGACTCTCAAGAGTCTTCTCCAACACCACAGTTCAAAAGCATCAATTCTTTGGCACTCAGCTTTCTTCACACTCCAACTCTCATATCCATACGTAACTATTGGAAAAACCATAGCCTTGACTAGATGGACCTTTGTTGGCAAAGTAATGTCCCTGCTTTTCAACATGCTATCTAGTTTGGTCATAACTTTCCTTCCAAGGAGTAAGCGTCTTTTAATTTCATGGCTGCAATCACCATCTGCAGTGATTTTGGAGCCCAGAAAAATAAAGTCTGACACTGTTTCCACTGTTTCCCCATCTATTTGCCATGAAGTGATGGGACCAGATGCCATGATCTTAGTTTTCTGAATGTTGAGCTTTAAGCCAACATTTTCACTCTCCTCTTTCACTTTCATCAAGAGGCTTTTTAGTTCCTTTTCACTTTCTGCCATAAGGGTGGTTCATCTGCATAACTGAGGCTATTGATATTTCTCCCAGCAATCTTGATTCCAGCTTGTGCTTCCTCCAGCCCAGCATTTCTCATGATGTACTCTGCATATAAGTTAAATGAGCAGGGTGACAATATGCAGCCTTGACATACTCCTTTTCGTATTTGGAACCAGTTCACATGAAATTCCAACTTGTAAACCAAGTGTAGATGAAATGCTCTTGTTAGAGCAAAGATTTGAGGCCTTTGAGTGTAGGCCCAGTTGGGGGCATTAGCTCAAAAAATCTTAAAACTAGAGCTACTCTATGGGTTCAAACTCTCACAGAAAATGAATAAATAACAACAGTAACAACAATAATAATATGCAATGTTATCTTATGTTCACTTGCTCCTTGGAAGAAAAGTTATAACAAGCTTAGACAGCATATCCAGAAGCAGAGACAGCACTTTGCCAGCAAATGTTCATATAATCAGAGCTATGGTTTTTCCTATAGTTATGTATGGGTGTGAGAGTTGGACCATAAAGAAAGCTAAGTGCCTAAGAATCAATGCTTTCAAACTGTTGTGTTGGAGAAGACTCTTGAGAGGCTCTTGGACTTCAAGGAGATTAAACCAGGTAATTCTTAAGGAAATCAATCCTGAATATTCATTGAAAGCACTGATGCTAAACATGAAGCTCCAGTACTTTGGCCACCTGATCTGAAGAGAGGACTCAATGGAAAAGACTCTGATGTTAGGAAAGATTGAGGGAAGGAGAAGAGGACAACAGAGGATGAGATAGTTGGATGGTATCACTGACTCAATGGATGTGAGTTTGAACAAGCTCTAGGAGATGATGAAGGACAGGGAAGCCTGGCATGTTGCAGTCCATGGGGTTGCAAAGAGTCAGACACGACTTAGTGACTGAACAACAACAACATATTATGTCCTGTTATAAGTCATAGAGCTAGAAGAAACCTTAGCAGCCATGTTCGGAAGGTCAGAAGCTCACACACATTTAGCACTATGTGTAAAACACAAGTACGTCCCACTTTGAGAGGCAGGATGTTGTCTTCATGGTTGAGCAAATAGATCACAACTCATTTTATTTTAATTGGAGGCTAATTACTTTACAATATTGTGGTGGCTTTTGCCATACACTCACATGAATCAGCTGTAGGTGTACATGTGTTCCCCATCCTGACCCTCCCTCCCCATCCCATCCCTCAGGGTCATCCCAGTGCACCAGCCCTGAGCACCCTGTCTCATGCTTCACACCTGGAATATCAATCTATTTCATATATAATAGACATGTTTTAATGCTAATCTCTCAAATCATCCCACCCTCACCTTCTCCCACAGAGTCCAAAAGTCTGTCTTTACATCTGTGTCTTTTTTTCTGTCTTACATATAGGGTCATTATTATCATCTTTCTAAATTCCATATATATGTATTAATATACTGCATTGGTGTTTCTCTTCCTGACTTACTTCACTCTGTATAATAGGCTCCAGTTTCATCCACCTCATTAGAATTGATTCAAATGTGTTCTTTTTGATGACTGAGTAATATTCAATTGTGTATATGTACCACAGCTTTCTTACCCATTTACCTGCCAATGGACATCTAGGTTGCTTCCATGTCCTGGCTATTGTAAACAGTGCTGTGATGAGCATTAGGGTTCACATGTCTCTTTCAATTCTGGTTTCCTTGGTGTGTATGCCCAGCAGTGGGATTGCTGGATGGTATGGCAGTTCTATTTCTAGATTTTTAAGGAGTCTCCACACTGTTCTCCATAATGGCTGTACTAGTTTGTATTCCCACCAACAGTGTAAGAAGCTTCTTCTTTGCACCCTCTCCAACATTGATTGTTTGTAGACTTTTTGATAGAAGCCATTTTGACCTGTGTGAAAAGGTACCTCATTGTGGTTTTGATTTGCATTTCTCTGATAATGAGTGATGTTGAGCATCTTTTCATGTGTTGGTTCGCCATCTGTATGTCTCCGTTGGAGAAATGTCTGTTTAGTTTTTTGGCCAATTTTTTGATTGGGTCATTTATTTTTCTGGAATTGAGCTGCGGAGTTGCTTGTATATTTTTGAGATTAGTTCTTTGTCAGTTGTTTCATTTGCTATTATTTTCTCCCATTCTGAAGGCTGTCTTTTCACCTTGCTTATAGTTTCCTTCATTATGCAAAAGCTCGTAAGTTTAATTAGGTCACATTTGTTTATTTTTGCCTTTATTTCCATTACTCCTGGAGGTGGGTCATAGAGGATCCTGCTGTGATTTATGTAAGAGAGTGTTTTGCCTATGTTCTCCTCTAGGAGTTTTATAGATTCTGGTATTACATTTAGATCTTTAATCCATTTTGAGTTTATTTTTGTGTATGGTGTTAGAAAGTGTTCTAGTTTCATTATTTTACAAGTGGCTGACCAGTTTTCCCAGCACCACTTGTGAAAGAGACTGTCTTTTCTCCATTGTATATTCTTGCCTCCTTTGTCAAAGATAAGGTGTACATAGGTGCATGGATCTCTGGGCTTTCTATTTTGTTCCATTGATCTATATTTCTGTCTTTGTGCCAGTACCATACTGTCTTGATGACTGTTGCTCTGTAGTAGAGCCTGAAGTCAGGTAGGTTGATTCCTCCAGTTCCATTCTTCTTTCTCAAGATTGCTTTGACTATTCAAAGTTTTTTGTATTTCCGTACAAATTGTGAAATTATTTGTTCTAGTTCTGTGAAAAATACCGTTTGTAGCTTGATAGGGATTACATTGAATCCATAGATTGTTTTGTGTTGTATACTCATTTTCACTGTATTGATTCTTCCAATCCATGAACATAGTATATTTCTCCATCTATTTGTGTCCTCTTTGATTTCTTTCATCAGTGTTTTATAGTTTTCTATATATAGGCCTTTTGTTTCTTAGGTAGATATATTCCTAAGTATTTTATTCTTTTCATTGCAATGGTGAATGGGATTGTTTCCTTAATTTCTCTTTCTGTTTTCTTATTAGTGTATAGGAATGCAAGGGATTTCTGTGTGTTAATTTTGTATCCTGAAACTTTACCATATTCATTGATTAGCTCTAGTAATTTTCTGGTTGAGTCTTTAGGGTTTTCTACGTAGAGAATCATGTCATCTACAAACAGTGAGAGTTTTACTTCTTCTTTTTCATTCTGGATTCCTTTTATTTCTTTTTCTTCTCTGATTGCTGTGGCTAAAACTTGCAAAACTATGCTGAATAGTAGTGGTGAGAGTGAGCATCCTTGTCTTGTTCTTGACTTTAGGGGAAAGGCTTTCAATTTTTCACCATTGAGGATAATGTTTGCTGTGGGTTTATCATATATGGTTTTTATTATGTTGAGGTATTGTGTTGAGGTTCCTCTATTCCTGCTTTCTGGAGAGTTTTTATCATAAATGGATGTTGAGTTTTGTCAAAGGCTTTCTCTGCATCTGTTGGGATAATCATATGCTTTTTAACCTTTAGTTTGTTAATGTGGTATATCATATTGATTGATTTGCAGATATTAAGACTTCTTGCATCCCTGGGATAAAGCCCACTTGGTCATGATGTATGATCTTTTTAATATGTTGTTGGATTCTGTTTGCTAGAATTTTGTTAAGGATTTTTGCATCTATGTTCATCTGTGATATTGGCCTGTAGTTTTCTTTTTTTGTGGCATCTTTGTCTGGTTTTTGTATCAGAATTATGGTGGCCTCATAGAATGAATTTGGAAGTTTACATTCCTCTGCAATTTTCTGCAAGAGTTTGGGTAGGATAGATGTTAGCTATTCTCTAAACTTTTGGTAGAATTCAGCTGTGAAGCCATCGGGTCCTGGGCTTTTGTTTGTTGGAAGATTTCTGATTACAATTTTGATTTCTGTGCTTGTGATGGGTCTGTTATGATTTTCTATTTCTTCCTGGTTCAATTTTGGAAAGTTGTACCTTTCTAAGATTTTGTCCATTTCTTCCAAGTTGTCTGTTTCATTGGCATATAGTTGCTTATAATAGTCTCTTATGATCTTTTGTATTTCTGTGTTGTCTGTTGTGATGTCTCCATTTTCATTTCTAATTTTGTTGATTTGATTCTTCTCCCTTTTTTTCTTGATGAGTCTGGTTAATGGTTTGTCTATTTTATTTATCTTCTCAAAGAACCAGCTTTTAACTGTTGATTTTGGCTATGGTCTCCTTTGTTTCTTTTGCATTTCAGTTCAGTTCAGTCACTCAGTCATGTCCAACTCTTTGCGATCCCATGAATCACAGCACGCCAGGCCTCCCTGCCCATCACCATCTTCCAGAGTTCTCTCATACTCATGTCCATCAAGTTGGTGATGCCATCCAGCCATCTCATCCTCTGTAGTCCCTTTCTCCTCCTGCCCTCAATCCGTCCCAGCATCAGAGTCCTTTCCAGTGAGTCAACTCTGCATTAGGTGGCCAAAGTAATAGAGTTTCCGCTTTAGCATCATTCCTTCCAAAGAAATCCCAGGGTTGATCTTTAGAATGGACTGGTTGAATCTCCTTTCAACCCAAGGGACTCTCAAGAGTCTTCTCCAACACCACAGTTCAAAAGCATTAATTCTTCAGCACTCAGTTTTCTTCACAGTCCAACTCTCACATCCATACATGACCACTGGAAAAACCATAGCCTTGACTAGACAGACCTTTGTTGGCAAAGTAATGTCTCTGCTTTTCAACATGCTTTCTAGGTTGGTCATAACTTTCCTTCCAAGGAGTAAGCATCTTTTAATTTCATGGCTGCAATCACCATCTGTCCTAATTTGTATGATTTCTTTCCTTCTACTAACCCTGGGGTGTTTCATTTCTTCTTTTTCTAGTTGCTTTAGGTGTAGAATTAGGTTACTTATTTGATTTCTCTCCTGTTTCTTGAGGTAGGCTTGTATTGTTATGAATCTTCCCCTTAGCACTGCTTTTACTGAATCCCATAGGTTTTGAGTTGTTGTATTTTCATTTTNGTGAAGAAAAGAGAAGCCTGATGTGCTGCAGTCAGTGGGGTTGCAAAGAGCCACGACTTAGTGACTGAACAAAACAATTGTTTTAATATATTAGTAGTTCTTTTCAGCAACTCAGTTTTCTGATTAACAGAATTCCAGGCAATTCTGTATTCTTGAAAATCAAATAAGTAAATTGTACAGAACACTAAGGATTTTTAAAATCCAGAGTCTCCAGCCCCGGGTGCTGTATTAGATTCATTCTCAAGACACTGATAGCCATCCAGAAGCTATAAAAGATAGTCTGCATTTAAAAAAAAAAAAAAGCTACCATATATCAAATCAATAAATTCTCCTCTACTAATTGAAGTCAGCAAATTCTTACCAGTTTATAGCTGGAATTCTTCAGTGTTTTCATTGGCTTTTGCAATTATTTCTCGATCTTAGGTCTGTAAATTCTTTCTGGCATAGATTCTACAATCATCAAAGTTTTCTCTGACTATGAGGTTACATATAGGAGGTCATTCTAATGATATTAGTAACTTAAAAAGCAATTTAAAATGTAATTTCTGTCTACAAAGAGCAAATCATTTGCATGGAGAGATAACATATAACAAAGTAGTAAAAACACAGTAAGTCAGTATGAGAGAAAATTTAAGTCAGTGATATTGGTAAGTGGCCTGCAAGCTTTTTGATCAAGTACACAGTATACTACTAATACACTGAACCGTGCCTTTCAATATATCAGTTTGGATTTACATAGCATATCCATAGAGTCTTGGACTAGTGATGTTTGTTTTAACAACAAATTTAAAATGATAAAAGAGACTTCTAAATGTCTTTTTCTCTTTTCCATTGAATCATCATTTTCACTCCCTGAGAAGTACAAAGCCCAGAGCTTGAGGATCACAGTTTCATAGAGGTTCAGGAAAAGGGGCTTGAATCTCCAGTGGCAAAATCTTTATGAGAGATTGATACAATGAATGAATAAGATATGGTGTGTTATGAGCAGTGTAGGAAATGCATGAGAAGATAAAAACATTATCTTTTCAGGAGATTGAATCTACTGCCCTTCTCAATTAGGTAATTTCATTGAAAAAAGAAAAACTTCTAGAGTCAGACAACTTGGTTTCTAATTCTCTTTATTATTTTGTGACCTCATAAGATGGATCTAACTTTTAGATGTTGTATAGAGGTTCAGGAAAAAGGGCTTGAATCTCCAGTGGCAAAATCTTTGTGAGAGATTGATACAATCAATGAATAAGATACGGTGTGTTATGAGCAGTGTAGGAAATGTATGAGAAGATAAAAACATTATCTTTTCAGGAGATTGAATCTACTGCCCTTCTCAATTAGGTAATTTCATTGCAAAAAGAAAAACTTCTAGAGTCAGACAACTTGGTTTCTAATTCTCTTTATTATTTTGTGACCTCATAAGATGGATCTAACTTTTAGATGTTGTTTAGTCATTTAGTTGTGTCCAACTCTTTGTGGCCCATGGACTGTAGCACACCAGGTTTCCCTGTCCATCACCAACTCCTGGAGCCTGCTCAAACTTATGTGCATTGAGTCAGTGATGCCATCCAACTGTCTCATCCTGTATCACCCCTTTCTAGGTATCAGTGTCCTTATATCTGAAATAGGGACATTAATAGTATCTCCTGTATTGGATCTTTGAAAAATTATGGGAAAGGGCTCATGTACATGAAATAATTATGCAAAACCAAGGTTTTATTGTTGTTGTTAAGACTAGAAAGATAAATCGGGGTGTTACTTGAACAGCCTGAAAATCAATATACAGGGCTTTGTAGATTGTACCCCAAACTTTTGGGGTAGCATCAAATACATTGAGATTTAGGATATTTCATTAAACACTGCAAGTGGAGATAAATTTCATAGTTTCATCCTTTTGTAATTAAAACAAATCCCATATATCATTGAAGTCTGTGGATTCAATATTGCTTTTAATTGTATCATCTGAAAATATTTGACAAGTCAGAGTAGATATGGGGCTTTGTTTAATTGGTTCAAGTATAGGTTACACTGAAAAATCCTTTCCATTTAGAAAAAGACAAAAAATGTAGATGGTTTTTCCTTTTTCTTCCTTTAGTTTTATATGTAAGCCATGTATTTAATATGTTTCTCTGTTAAATTTTTTAAAAAACTTTCCTGGGCACTAGACTGCTCAGGTATGCCAAAATACAAACTCTCCATTATAGACTCCCCTAGCAGTCCCATGGTTAGGACTGCTTTTCAATACAGAGGATATGCGTTCGGTCCCTGGTAAAAGTGTAGGTTGCACTGAAAAATCCTTTCCATTTAGAAAAAGACAAAAAATGTAGATGGTTTTTCCTTTTTCTTCCTTTAGTTTTATATGTAAGCCATGTATTTAATATGTTTCTCTGTTAAATTTTTTAAAAAACTTTCCTGGGCACTAGACTGCTCAGGTATGCCAAAATACAAACTCTCCATTATAGACTCCCCTAGCAGTCCCATGGTTAGGACTGCTTTTCAATACAGAGGATATGCGTTCGGTCCCTGGTAAAGGAATTATGATTCCCAATGGTGTTGCCAAAAACAAAAGACAGTAATCTCAGTGATCTCCAATTCTACGTACTTGTATCTGAATATTTGTTTTTCTTCTCACCTGGAAAGTGGTCTGAAAGTCGGAAAGCTATTTAAAATGTGTTTGTTCCAAAATATGATGTTTCTAGAATCTATCAGGTTTTAGAGTAATACTCCCATCTATTTAGTTTATTTTGTTTGTTTTTATTTTTTCTTTTTTTTGACCTCTAATTAATTTTTATTTTTAAGTTTGTTTTGCTTTACAATACTGTATTCGTTTTGCTATACATTGAC